>CAIGRN010017696.1:0-10758 GCA_903798345.1 Fraxinus anomala
AAAAATAAAAATAAAAAACAAAAAAATAATAATAATGAGATAGCAAGCAGTACAACGTCAAACCGACCACTTGTCCAACGGGTGGGCCCCAATTTGAGAAACCGACAAGGATCCATGAATGGAGATCGGAGCCCACATGAAAGACGGTACGGTACAACTGTCTTTACCCAAATTCTCGAAAATCTCGAGACATTTTGGCCAAGAGAATCTCGCCACGTGTCTCTTTATTCGTTATTCTATCACCGCCATCACTGATTGAATAAATCAAGGCCGACAGTTTCTTGAAGCCATAAATAAATCTCTTCATCATCACCTTACGTGGCGGATTTTTATTGGTTTCATATCTAGCAAAGCATGACAGCGTGTCTTTTCTACTTTCTTGCTTTTTGGTTCTTCTTAGCAACGCGTTATTTATCTTTTCATTATTTGAAATTTCGTTAGTAACATTAGAGAATATTATTCGAATTATAATTATCATCGTGGCAAGTAGCACAAGTGTTTCGATGTAATAAATCTTTAAAATTAAAATCCCTTACCAATGAGAGTTTGATATGATCATCTACTTGGTCAATTAAAAAATATATATAAATAGACTTTTACGATATTTAAAACTCAAGCGTCAGTAATGTTAAACTATATATGCATCCGCGACACTAGATGCAATCGCCACAGTGTCAGCATTTACGAAAAAACTCTATCATTTTCAAATGGAACTCGATAGCGATTTGATGGATATAGGTATAAATCATTGTCCAATTTGATTGCATGCATAAAAATGCTCAAAATTAAAATTAAACATCTTGCTTCTTGTTACACTACGACTATTATTTCAACTTCTACTTCAATTTCAATGATGTGTAGTATGTTTATTACTTTATCAAGATTGAGAGATTGTTTGATAAAGTTTTTGATAAAAAAATTTAGTCCATATTTGAGCCACATTAAAATTTTGATTCTCATTATTCTACTAATTTTCAATAAAATAATATTTTTATTGCATCAATAACTTTTCATTTTTTTTCAACCACACATTCTCAATCAATCTGCTATTTCAAAATACATTCTTTCAAAATAATATGATTCAAACACACCCTTAGTAACTTTTAATAAATATTGATAAAATTTGTTGTTGATAAAAGTTATAGGGGTCTAATTAAAAATAATTTTTGATTTTAACTTTTAACAACTTTTTAAACTATCCCATTGTAACACAAAATTTTCACTCGTATTTCTTTTAACTTTTGTCCAACAATGTGTTCATGTTAATTGACATAATCAGATACAAATTCATGAAGTGAGCAGGCTGGAGTAATTTGTATGTTTTCTTTCAAAATTCTTATTAATGATTAAGTGACCACATCGATGTCGGTTACAAAATGGAGTATTTGATTTTTAAACTTTTGGACTATTTTGATAATAAAATTTTAGTTAATTCGCGTCCGTTACGCGCAGTGATTGCTATAAAACCCCCACCACTTGCCACTCCTAAAGCATTACAGAGTCTCTTTGTTTGATTAATTCGAGTTTTCCAGTTTCTTGATTCATTGGTTTCCTTTAATCTTTATATATTCGGTTATCATTTCTTGTTGAATTAATCCAATAATGGCTGAGGAAGTTCAGTACAATCATCACAACATTGAGAAGAAGAGCGATGAGCCATGCGATCACGGCCTTGCTGCCCCTGTCAAGGTTGAGAAGTATGCGGCGACGCAGCCTGCGGAGGCTACCGACCGTGGGTTGTTTGATTTCATTGGGAAGAAAGAGGAAGAGAAGAAGTGTGAGGAGGAAGTGATCGCCACTCAGTTTGAAGAGAAAGTCCAGGTCTCTGAACCAGAGTGCAAGAAAGAGGAAAAGGGAGAAGAGAAAAAACATGAAGGCCTACTCCAAAAGCTCCACCGATCAAGCAGCTCTAGCAGCTCTGTAAGTTTCTCAAATTTTGTTCTCAATGCATATAAATTCATTGCTCATAAGTTTTATTGGGATGTTAAGATTTTTAATCATTGATTTTTGTGCAGTCGAGTGATGAGGAAGAAGTGGAAGAAGGAGGAGAGGAGAAGAAGAAGAAAAAGAAGGGTTTGAAGGAGAAGATATCTGGTGATAAAAAGGAAGAAGAGAAAATTGAGAAGTATGAGAACACTTCTGTACCCGTAGAAAAATGTGATGAAATACCAGTTCATGAAGAATCTGAGGAGAAGAAGGGCTTCCTAAACAAGATCAAGGAGAAACTTCCCGGCGGCCAAAAGAAGGCGGAGGAGGTTCAAGTGCCTCCACCGCCACCTCCGGCCGCCGTTGAGTGCGCCAGCCCCGACGGAGAGGCCAAGGAGAAGAAGGGTTTCTTGGATAAGATCAAAGAGAAGCTCCCTGGGTACCACTCCAAGACTGAAGAAGAAAAGGAGTCTGCGTGCCATTAAGGAATAATTACAAATGGTGTGGGGATGTCTATTTGGGTGGTGTGATGTCGTCTTGGTTGATTTACTTTCTATATAATTCTATATATCGAAGTTTGTTTAATTAGGGTTTGTTTGTCTTATGGAAGTGATCATTGTGTCCATACTGAATCGTTTTGTGAGTTGCACAGTTTGTTAGTGGATTGATTACTTCCTTCCTTCCGTTTGTAATTTAATCGTCTTTGTGAGATCTTTATGGAAAAATTATTGGAATTGCCTTGGTACTTTATTTTTCTATCCATAATGCTAGTGATTGAGGGGGTTGAGATTGTGAGATAATTTTTCAAACACTATTCGTTCAGAATAGACAGGTTGATTCCTTTCCTTAGAATTGAGAGTTTCTAAATCAAATGGTTCAACAATCGTTGCAAGTCAGACGAAAAGTAGCATTTTCAATGACGAACGAGCAAGTAACGCGTACAAACCTACATTTGACCTTCACTCGCCTCCGCCAGGGATGCTAGTCCACTTCCATGATCCATCAACACCTCTAGAACAAAATAATGAAGCAACATCTCTTTACCTAATATTTAATCAAAATGTATTAAAAAGATCATTTTAGCAGCCTTTTCATGGAGATAATAACGGTCTGATATTCTTTATTTTCTTGTGAAAATAACAAATTATTTTAATTTAATTTTAAGAAGCAGGTCTGATATTCTTTATTTTCTTGTGAAAATAACAAATTATTTTAATTTAATTTTAAGAAGCAGGTTTAGGATAATGAAAAACTATACCATTGTAATGACTTCTTTTATTCTTGTAGACATAGGTTTCAGTGGATACGAATATATGGACACATTTAAGGGGCAGCTATCAATTGAATTGCATTGATTTTTAAATTTTAATTGCAAGGGGGCCTAAAGTGGATTCAAGAGGAAGGTCTTGAGTTTCATTGCTACACATATTTAAGGGAAAATTACAGCAGCGGTTCTTAACCTTTTCAATTTTCGCAAAATTTATCCTAATCTTCAATTTGTGCCAGCGAAGGTCTCTAATTTTTCTGAAATAGGTATTTGGAGTCCAAATGAATGTCTATCCATTTGATCGTTAGTTAACCAGAGAAGTTGATTTTGACTAAATTGTAAAAGGGCAAAATAGTAACTTAAAAATTTTAATATAAAAATTAAATTAAATAAATAAAATATCATTTTGTATCTATTTCTTCCCACCCCCACCTACCCAAAAATGGGGAAAACCAATCCTTTCACCACCTCCACCTACTATCGCCTTCGTCCCTACCCCGAACTGACTTCACAAATGCGTCTGGCGAAGATTGATATTTTGAGGGTAATACGCTTGCTTGAAAGGTAGTGGAGGGCGTTGGGGACAAGGTTGAAGCCTACGGCAAAAGTGGAAGAATCCATGGGTCTTTTGTGGTGGAGGTATAGAGAAAAGAAGTGTTGTTTGTGAATGGGAGTTCTTGATCTTAAGTTTCGCATAGCATGGGGTGGTGGGTGTGTCGACTCTAGCTAGACTCGTCGATTTAGTTGCGAAAAGAAGTTTAAGGGTCAATATAGAGGTTGATTTGGGGGTTTTGCTTTGTGTTGCGATTGTGATTTGAGGATTTTGCTTTGTGTTGGAGATAATAGTAGTGGTCGTGGGCGATAGTGGCAATGGGCGACGGTGGACAACGACGTGTAGCAGGGGTTTGGTTTTGGGTTTTGCTTTGTGTGACTGTGATTTAGGGATTTTGCTTTGTATTGGTGGTGATGGTGGCGACGAGGGGTTGTGGAATGCGATGTGTAGCAAGGGTTTGGTTTTGGGTTTTGCTTTGTGTTGTAATTCTGGGGATTTTGCTTTGTGTTGACTGTGATGGTGGTGGTTGTGGGCGAGGGTGGTGATGGTAGCGGGCGGATGTCGTCGTGTAGCAAGTGGGTTTGGTTTTTGGGGATAGATGTGGGTTTGGATTGCGGTGCGGTGCGGTGGGGTGATGATTTCTTATTTAATTATTTTTATATGGAAAGAGATAAATTTACCATTTTATCTTTATAAAAATAATTAATAATCTGGTCTAAATCATTTTCTTGGTCAACTAACGAAAAAATGGATAGATTTCATCCATTTGGACTCTAAATGCATATTTCAGAAAGGTTGGGGATCTCTGCTGACACAAATTGAAGGTTATGGTAAAATCTGTAAAATTTGAAAGATTAGAGATCGCTGCTTCAATTTTTTCTATATTTAATGAAATATTGTACGTTTAAATTTCATTGAAACATAAAATAAAGTGGTAAAAGAAATATTTAAATCATACACCTTGACGTACACTTTACGGTAATTTGATAGATACGGTCACCATTGGAAATCTAGCAACCAGCTAACACGCTGGGGCCTGGGGGGTCCTCACCATATAGTCAAGTGGAAGGGCTACATTAGGCAATAACTTCTTTGTAGACACCTTGTTGAATAAATGGGAGTTATGGATAATTATATTCCATTGACCAAGTGGTTGGTCCCTTTTACGTGTCCATATGGAGCAATCATGTCCATTACCAATGACTCGTGCAGGCATGCGACGTCTCAATCAAGAGGTGAACAAATAAGAATTCCTTAATAGAGGGGTTACTCGCAAGGATACATAATGCATGAGATTAGAGGGAGGAGGAGAATTAGGCCCAATGTTGGCCAAGTTGGACAGGTTCAAACCAATTAAGGACCCGTTTGATATGATTTTCACTTTTGCTTTTTATAGAAGGGTATTTAGATAAAGTTATCTTAATTTTTATTTAAAAATTAATTTTTTAAAATACTTCCTATTTCAGAAGTATTTTTAGAGAAAATCACATTACTTTCTCTAAAAATCCTTCTAAATAAAAGAAACATTTTTCATAAAATTAGCCAAACATATCTAAAAACTACTTTTGAGTCTCAAAAGCTCTTTTTATTTTTTCAAAAATCATGTCAAACGAATCCTAATACTCGGCGCCCATTTTGCCTCCATTATTTCACATTATAATGAGAGAAATAGTAAGTTTTTTGGAAAATGTGTCGTCGATAAAATATGTGGTTGATAAAAAGAGAGAAAAATAAATTATAATTTAATAGGGAATAATTGGGCCAAACGGAAGTTCGATATGGTTGGTTTATGGACAATCAAATGATACGACGCAAGTGAGATAAATAGAAAAACAAAGCTATAATCGGTCAAGAATTAGCTTGACAAAATAGGGCTAACTCATTTTATTACCCTATAGTAAGGTACTAACTTTGATGCAAAGAATAAATCAGTCGGAAAATATTGTGAATTGTTAATTAGAAACACCGTTAATAACCAATTTGTCAATTCAAACTTCTCAAGGTGTCTTCACACACTAGTCAATTAATGAAGGGCGAGCGATGTGAATCTTAATAGAAATATTATATGGAATATTTGGATACTCATTTTAGGAAACGTGAATAGAGTTTTTGATTATAGTGTAAGTTCATCGTCAATACCAATTAAATATCGGACCACAACATCTAATATAGAAACATCCCTTCATTTGTATGACAATTAGAAGTTGCAATCTCATACGACTTCAATTTTTTTTTTTTTTAACTAAAATAAAACATTTGCAAATAGTATAAAACTCCATCGCTTATGTCCAAATATTAACAAATCAAAGGTGGAAGTAAAATCCAAAAAATAAAAAAATAAAAAATAAATAAAAATTGATATAATTAACAGCTTCGGTTGGCAAGACAAAAATAACTCAACCGTCGAAGCTGTCTAATGCCGACAATAATAGACAAAACCAAGCTTTCAGTTACTCGCGCCTTCGGACCACCCTAAGCATAAATGCTCTTATGCCGATTACTACATAATTAACTAGGAAAAACATTAATATTAAAATCTACTAGAAATTCCAATTTGATCCATTACAGACTCTCCCTCTCTCTATATTTATAACATTGCTGTGAATGTAAATTGTAAGGATATATACTTAGCAAGAGAAGAGAAATGTATTGGCGCTGGAAAGTTGGTTTAACTTTCCTGTGTTCTGTAATAAGCTCGCTAATATTTGTTGCTAATGGTGAATACTTAATCGGTTTGGGAAGCTACGACATGACTGGTCCAGCTGCTGATGTGAATATGATGGGGTATGCTAATTTCCAGCAGGTGACAGCAGGTATACATTTCAGACTGAGAGCTAGGACGTTCATTGTGGCTGAAAGTGAAGAAGGTGGTGCAAGATTTGCTTTTGTTAATCTGGATGCTGGAATGGCTTCTCAACTTGTCACCATAAAACTTCTTGAGAGACTAAAATTAAGGTATATTAATTTTTTCTGATAATCATTTTTCTGGGTCTATAAGATTTGGCCACAATGTGTTTTTTATTTTTTCAGGTATGGGGATTTGTACAAGGAAGATAACGTTGCTATTAGTGGTACCCATACCCATGCTGGTCCAGGGGGTTATTTGCAGTATGTGACTTATTCAGTAACTTCTCTAGGCTTCGTTCCACAATCATTTGAGGCCCTTGTGACCGCAATTGAGCTTAGCATAGTACAGGCTCATGATAATCTTAAGCCTGGTTCCATTTTCATTAATACAGGTAAAAGAGACAAAAAAGCATCTATATTGCGTTAAGATATCATATATCCTTTTCCATATTTTATTCACGAAGCATGGACAATGACATAGACGTTTCACAAACACATTCAAGAGGCGTGGCAGTAAAGTGTTTGTCACACGTGGAATTTTCAAGAAAATATATAGTGGTGTTCAATGAGTATTGATCATTCAATACATGTTAGACGTGGATATGCTGCCCTAACCAGGAGATTAAAGTGTGCTTTGTAGCTGATTATCATAACAATACTAAGTGATCTAATCTTGCTGAATGATTTTGCTGGTTTAATTTCCAGGAGATGTGGAGAATGCGGGAATAAACAGGAGTCCGAGTGCGTACCTTTTTAACCCCCCAGAGGAAAGGGCTCGATATCCACAGAATGTGGACACCCTAATGACCCTTTTGAAATTTGTGGACAAAAACAGTGGAAACAGCGTGGGTGCATTCAACTGGTACGCTACCCATGGAACATCCATGAGCCGAGACAACAAGCTCATAAGTGGTGACAACAAGGGGGCTGCTGCCAGATTTTTTGAAGACTGGTTTGGTACAAATGCGTCCACAACGATCGACAGAGGACCTAATTCTTTGTGTAAGTTAATGATTCATCACTTTGTTTAGGCACAAGTGATCCTTTCTTTTCTCTTAGAAGTTGCATTTTGATGACAAGCAGCAAAAATGTTAAAGAAAGCATCAATAATCAAGGCCACAGGGGGACAAGAATGCACCAAAAATGCTAGCCAAATCTCTAAAGTGAGAAAATATAATGGATCAAGATTCATAGGAGCATTTTGTCAATCAAATGTTGGAGATGTAAGCCCCAATGTGCTAGGAGCATTCTGTTTAGACAGTGGAAAGCCATGTGATTTCAATCACTCCTCTTGCCATGGCAATGACCAGCTCTGTGTCGGCCGTGGTCCAGGGTACGTATTGTTGAACCACTCATCCATAAGTTTAAATTCTTGAGATGAGACACTTTTATTCAACTCTCCCATCATGTGTACATGATTTCATTTCTTATCAAAGACTAGACACGTGTCCACAATTTTCATAAATGGGTAATAGTGACTTTTATTTTTAGCTTTTCCTATACTTGAATGAGTTTAACGTTAATAATGTCTCATTAATACACGTTTGTAATAACTGTGTACAGATATCCAGATGAAATCTTGAGCACAAAGATCATTGGGGAGAGACAATTTCAAAAGGCTGTGGATTTGTTTACATCTGCTAAAGAGGAAATAACTGGAAAACTTGATTATCGTTTAGTATACTTGAATTTCACAAATATTGAAGTTGTTTTAGAGGGAAACCAGGTCGTGAAAACGTGCCCAGCAGCTCTTGGCCCGGGTTTTGCTGCTGGAACCACCGATGGACCTGGTGTTTTTGGTTTTCAACAAGGAGATCCTGAGGTTAGCAATATGTTTTTTTAACAACCTTTTATTACGTCTTCTTTTGTTTTTACATTCTGTGGTAAATTCAGTTGCTTTTGTCTTGATATTTGGATCAATTATGTATGCAGATTAATGAGTTCTGGAAAACAGTGAGGGATGCAATAAAAGAACCAAGCCAGTACCAAGTGGATTGCCAAAAACCCAAGACTGTTTTGCTTGACACAGGAGAAATGGATTGGCCTTATCCGTGGGCGGTAAAAAGAAGTTAAAACTTCGTTAATATTCCTGTTGAGTTCTATTTAGTACTGCGACTTCAACACGCCAGAGGAATACTTAATACTGGATGACTAGGGAAAACAAAAAACTGAATTGAAAAATGACCTTGAATTAGCATTTGACTAGTTTTTTTCTTATCTATGCAGCCATCAATTCTTCCAATTCAAATTCTCAGGTTGGGGAAACTAGTCATACTATCTGTACCAGGAGGTCTGTGATTTCTTCCATCACGATTTCTTAGCTTAATACTAATGTTTCTTGATGAAAATGGCTTAAATAATAATTCGCCACAGGGAAAAAGTAATCTGAAAGACATCTAATCTGCCAAGTAACTCGTATATAAAGATTACGGAATACTAATTTCTAGCATAAATGTTAATGGTAAAAGACATATACTAAAGGATGAAGTACTGACAATAATCTAAAGTCCAGAGCCAGAGTCACCTTACCTTAATATATTTGCAGAGTTCACAACGATGGCTGGCAGGAGACTAAGGGAGGCTGTTAAAGAAACACTGATAAGTAATGGAAACGGGGAATTTGATAATGACACTCATATTGTTATAGCAGGTTTATCGAACACTTACTCGCAGTATATTGCCACTATTGAAGAATACAAACAGCAACGATACGAGGTAATAAGAAACATTTTAACATTCTTTTCTTGTGATATTGTCAAGAAGTTTGAACTAAATGTGAACCTACAACAGGCTGCGTCTACACTTTATGGTCCTCATACGTTATCTGCGTATATCCAAGAATTCAAGAAGTTAGCACAAGCAATTGCAAGAGGAAACAGAACAGTTGCAAAAGGTCCATCTCCACCTGATCTTTCCTCTGTTCAACTTACCTTTTTACAAGATCCAGCGGGGGATTCTCCTCCACCAGGGGTAAAATTTGGCGATATAAAACAAGGTGTAAAAACTGGTTCATTCAAAAAAGGAGACAGGATAAATGCCACATTTTGGAGTGCAAACCCGAGGTATGATCTACTGACAGAAGGCACATTTGCTGTGGTAGAGATGCTACAGGGGGGGAAGTGGGTGCCTGCATACGATGACGACGATTTCTGCCTCTACTTCAAGTGGGACCCCAAGTTTGATTTTTCTGGTAATTATGGATTTGCAACTATGGAATGGGAAGTGCCAGAGGAGGCCAGTCCCGGGGTTTATCGCTTTAGACACTATGGATCATTTAAGAAAACTAAAGATTCCCCCATTAATTATTTCACTGGGGCATCTAGTGGATTCACTGTATCTTAATTAGGAGAATAATTCTGCTGTTTGATTATACTTTTCAATAATCAGAAACAGACATAAGCACTCAAATGTCAAACAAAGTGATTTATAAACCAAATACTTCTTATTCAAATTAACGGTTTTAAACAGCATCAGAGCAAGCAGCTCAAAGTTTTTAAAATGACAAGCGTTCACGGTAGAAACCTCGACTTGTACATTCTAAATACAATACATATGTGAAGCATGAGACGAGCTTAATCATTTATCCATCCAAATAGTGCATCGAAAGCACTTCCCTTCCAGAAGTAAATTGAAAGCTCTGTTAATTTTTTATTCAAATTTCATCTCATGTATTATGAAATGATCCATTTGTAGTTCCTTGAAGTTTGTTTAAGAAGAAATATTCAATTGCATTCCGAAGTATTCAATGCCTGAAAATAACAAAAGACAGAACATTTATATGAATTACCTTGTCCCTGTAAAACATCAGTTTTTGGTTTAAAATCCCCAAACAAGCTTCCCATGAGAGTTTTTCCACTCCCAACACAGTCGTCTTTCCCCACCCCTGTAAATAAGTAACACCCGGGAACTGTTATCTAAGTCATTTGTAAATCGTTTTGTAAGATGGATTGTACAATAATTGATAGTATTAAAGACATAAAAGAAGCTAAATTTTCATAAATTGTACTTATCAATCTCGTCCAGTAGTACCTACCAACATGTCCTTGTGATATATTTGTTACCTTGGGTAGGAGAAAACAAGACGATACATTGAAAATGACTTTTCTTCATTAATCTTATCATAGGGATAACTTTTTAACATATCACTAACTAGATGGAAGTTAGT
>CAIGRN010017717.1:0-14978 GCA_903798345.1 Fraxinus anomala
CACAAAGAGAACGGCCCCTTAGGAACCATTTGTCTTTTGGTTCATTTCTTTATAATTCAGTCAATTTTTTTTTCAATATTTCAATATTTAATTTAATAGAATAGCAGCTTATTTTCAGTACAATTGTGTGGGGATCTATAAGGGTGACCTTGACTGTAGAGAGGTTACTATCCTTGTACTTTGCTGCTTATGTGGTGATGGTGTTCTCGTGGCTCATTAAATGGAGCTGCAGGAATACAAGCAGATGCAAAGGTGAGACGGGATTTAAGCTCTCTATAATGTTTCCACATGCTCCAATTTGCGTTTTCAATTCTCGCGATAACGGTTCATTGAATTCTTCCTTATTGATTTGGTGGGACCTCAACTCCGTTACACCTGTGTTTCTACTTGCAATATCCTGGACTTCCTGGAAGGATTTTTGCTTTCATTGTCATGGAAAATCAAATTAAGTATCAGATTTTGGGTTTAAACTTTTTTCGTCTCTTTTTCTATAATTCAGAACGAGGATGCGAGATACTGCATTTTTTAAATAACTGAGTTTAATGAACTTAAGAAATTGTACTGTAGGTCTAATTTTATTAACCTGTCATAGTATATTACATGATAACTTATTTCATCTCTTCTCTGGAGATGGTTTTGTAACAGTGCTTTCAATATATTTGTGATGGAACTGAAATAATGCCATTATATATCGAATATTCTATATATTTTTTTTAAAATTATTACAAGGGTATGACTAAGAGCTCCTAAGTATGTTTTTACTCGAACAAAAAAGAGGCTTGAAAAATAGAGTTTCAAGCCGAAGACAGGAGAATTTCATCTTTACGCTTCTGTCTCCCCTCCTCCCTGCTCGTGTTCTTCTCATAAGCTTTTTTATCCCTATGATGATGCTGGCTTATGAAGTTGCGTATTCTTTTGAATTTTCTTCTCTTTTTTCTCGCTCTTTGTCCAGGTACTTGCAACATCTATGAAGAAGATATATGGTTATTTGAAAGGACCAAATGATCATTGGGCCATATTGGATCTAGATTTTGAAGAGAGAGCTTCATCTCAAAAACTCATGGGTTGAAGGTATTCGCGATTGGGCTCAAGAACTGAATCCTGTAAAGAGGTTGCCTACAAATGCTGTATCTAGAATAAGGAAATGCGTTTATGCTGAGTTGGGAAAAGGTCCACCTGACTAGGCAAAGAGAGTCTTAGAATATTCAATCAGCAAGGAAGTTTAGAAGGGCAATGCTTCTGGTCCTACATAGGTAAAGTATTTCACAATGCTCAGCTCTAATTTAAATTTTCATGATGAAATGTCTCAAGTTACAGTTTCATACCTTCATTTTTGTTATTGTTTTTAATTTATGATGTTTTATGTTAGTTCAGAATGAATTTTTCCACTTCCAGAGAGCAGTTCTCTCTGTTCTAGAGAGTGTATGTAGTGATATTTTGCAACGAAAGTTAGCCAGTGGAAAAGGGAGAACGAAGTTAATACCTTTATCTGGTATATAATGAAACAACGTCATATTGTGTTACAGCGTTTAGCAGCTGCAAATGTAAGAAAGTTATCTGCAACTTGAGGGTGGGTGGGAGATTGACCAACCATGGCTATCATAATAAAAGGGATTCTCGTATCTTGAGCTAGGTGTTGTGTCCTTTATACTTTAGGATCTCTGATACGAAATTAGCTGCTGGCTCGTATGGTGGTTTATGTGAGGCTTTTTTTTGAGGATGTTTGGGATGTCAACTTTAGTTTACATTATGTATTGCTGGGAAATTTTTTGCCCCTTATTGCTGCATATTCAAATATTCATCAACCTGATTAATATTTCTCTCAACTGTCTCGGACACCTGTATTCCAGTAGCTTGTGATAGATTGAGGGTGTATTTGAACCACATTATTTTGGAAAAATGTATTCTGGAATAGTAGATTGATGAAGATTGTGTGGTTGAAAAAGAAGGAAAAGTTATTGATGTGATGAAAAATATTATTTTATTGAAAAATGTGTAGTTGAAAATGAAAATGAAAAAAATAATGTGTACCAAACAGGGGCTGAATTGAAAAGGGGTGACGCTGGTTGTACTTTTCCATTGAGCAGTTTGCAATTGTTTATTGCTCTATTTTGATATATTCTAAAATGCCTTAATGATTTAAATTTTAACTTGCCATTTCTTTCAAGAAAATTTATGAAGTTTTAGCTAAGAAGTAGCTCTAAGATAGATAAATTTTGGACTTCATTCTTCTAACAGTGAAGGATTGGGCTTCAGATTTTGTTGATCGTTAATCGTCTGAGTCACAATAGACAGAGTTGAGCTCTGTTTATAGTATGTTTTAACACTATAATGGTCTTCGCGTTCTCAAATCACATTTATTTAAAATTTTGTGGACATGTATAATAATTGTATATGTATATATCTAGTCACAAAGGAAATTGTAGTGTGGATACTATTATTGCTAACAGTCATGAAATCACACTGGCTCATACTGACTTTGTATTTTCTCTTTTGAGTCAGGTTGTTGCCACAAAAGGTTGAAAAGTATGCCAAATTAGAGATATTGACGGTCGATTTAGTAGACGAGGTTGAGAATTTACTTGTTCTGCCAATTACATACCCTTTGGGAAGAAGGGATATGCAAAGTATGTATAATTGATAGATATGACAATAAGGTTCTGTTGTGTGATGCTTGTGACGCAAAGCATCACACCTATTGCTTGGGAATCTCCTCCACTTGCCAAGATTCCTAATGGAAACCGGCATTGCCCCAATTGTATAGCTGGTGATAATATCACTCAAGCAACATCTACTGAAAGATCGTCTGTCAACCAAAAGCAAAGAAACAATAAGACAGAGTTGATGCAGGCTCACCTTTATGCAATTGCACATCTGGCAGCCATGATGGAGGAATAAGAATATTGGACATTATGTCCACATGAGGTTAGTCTAATATGTCATCATATTTACTATAAGTGCTTCACAAGTTGTATACGTACTTCATTTGTTTCGAGTTGCCACCTAAAATCTCAAGGTTTATAGTTTCCTTGACCTTGCACTAACTTGGGCTCCTTATTTTTAATGCAGAAAACTTTACTGCAATTTTCATGTGATGAGATGTTGAATACAGATTTTATGAAGAGACCTCTTGATCAGTGTGGGGGTCTTTCGTCTTGCTTGCAACGAAAATTGCGTTTTCTTTCTGCAAAATTGAAAGCCTTGAAGTGCAAAGAAGATGCCCTTGCTGTGGGAGCTGGGTGTGCTGAAATGTCTGGGAAAGAAGTTGAGGGATATTGTGCACCAAAAGACACAAGTGATGCCACTTTCAACTATCATTGGTTGCCCGTTTCTGCAAGTAAATAGTATCCAATTGTAAGAAATTGAATTCATTGAAGAATGATATTCAACTTCTCAAAAATTCAATTACTAGTTTTGAAACTATTCTAAAGAAGCATTCTTTAAGGATTGTGCTCTTTTGTTTTTCTGCTTTCTTGATTTTCCAAAAATGATATAAAAATAGATTGAGCTGAAACAAAAAAGAACGTTCCCATATAAAAGTTAGCATCCACAATCTTTGTTTTTATGAACGAACTTGTCTTCACATCCAGATAGGGGCACTGATAATTTCACATTTGAGTTTTTATGTCAAATATAATAATTTGCAAAAATGTGAATACACTCGTAGGTGCGCCTTGAGGAAAAAAAGTTCGAGATCTCCATTATGTGTAACAAAACAATACAACTTAGGCTGATAGGCGGCATTCTTTGAAATGAAATTGAAAGATAATCCATTTTCTCCAATTCAGCCTAACGTGCTCAACAAACAGTAAAAAAATTCATGCACCATACTGTTCAAGAAACCAAGATAATCTTGGATGTGATTAAAAAATTCAAATGAATGTACGAGTCAAAATTATGTGAGGACGAATACTCGAGGTAATAGAGCCTCAATGGTAATATGAGTCTTGTGAAGTAGATCTCGATGGGAGGTATTATCTTATGCACATTAATCCTACCCTTCATAATCATGCGCGGCATAATCCAATGTGGTGTACAAAACGTGCCATGAAAGGATGTGGGCAGAAGATGTCATCGTTTGACGGGGTACTGATTACATTTCGCTATGATAATGATAATGTAGTTCTCTTTTTTTTTTTTGATACCCAGGTGTCCACCTTCGGCGACTAATTCTAGGGTCTGTGATCCGACCCCTCATCACACAGACTAGGTAAACCTTACAGGATGTGCGCCCCAAACTGACCAGGGTCTAAGAGTCCCCCCCAATTGAATTGTCAAAGTGTCGAACGAGTCAAACTCATGTTGCACCTTGCGTTCCAGAAGAACTCCCGCCTTCTAGGAGAAAGCCTGTCTTCCAAGAGCCTCACGAATTGAACTGCGACCTCTGATCTGTCAACATTGAAGATCCTCATTCTTTGCCAGTTGGAATATGCTTCATGATTTGAGGGGACGGGGAGATTGTTGGAGATATACTGTGTTGGATAGTCATGAGAATCATTTTTCATTTTATAAAGATATTGGGCCTATTTGGCATTACTTTTGAAAAGTTAAAAGAAGTTTTTAAAATTCAAAAGTTACTTTTGAACCAATTTGGTTAAATTTATGAAAGTGTTACTTTTAGTTAGAAGAACTTTTAAATAAAGTTAGTTCAATATGACTTCCTCTAACACTTTCGAAATAAAAACTTCTTTTAAAATTAATTTTCAAACAAAAATTAAGGTACATTTCTCCAAAAGTTATTCTACAAAAAGAAAGAAAGAAAGGAAAAAAAAAACAAAAGTCATGTCAAACAAATCCTGAAATATTCTTTATAGTTAGCCTTTTAGGATGGAGCACAAAATTTTTAGACAATTACATTGCAACTATACATTTGTCAAGAATTGTTTTCACAATGACCTTCCTATTTTTTTTCTTAATTTTATTCGAATTAGTAAACGTGTGCAACAGCATGAGGTGTGACACGTTTACATTCGTGCGGATCTGGGCCCAAAGGCCAAACTACTTTTGTAAGCTAAAAAAAAAAAAAAAATTAATGATTTTTTTCCCATGTATGAGCTCAGAATTTAAAAATAAAAATAAAATAAAATAAATCGTACCCCTAGATCCGCCCTGTTCGTGCGATTTCCTTTTCTTTTGTTTTCATCTGAAACATGACAAGATTTTTTTTTCTTTTACGTTTTCTTTTTGTTCTTGAAAAATGTAAATAGTACTCTGCAAAGTTTTTCTTGATCACCACTGCTTTAACTTCTTACATTTCATCGGTGCTGAATTTAGAAGAATGGAGAGAAATTAGTGAATCAGCCAGAATTAGTAACCAGCTGGAAATCCACCCTTTCTTGGATCACTCACTGCAACAAGTTTCGCAGACGTCGATGAATCCAATTCCTCCAGTACTATAAATTGGCATATTGTCCCTCCAGCAACACTTTGTAGGACATGTCCCTTCCTTTTGAGAGCTTCAAGTGTCATTTCAGGAACCTCAAAGTGATCACCTGTAGCTGCTGTCCAGTTCTCATACTGTAACACATTGGGTATAAGCTGCACAAACAATATCACCATTTCCAAAACTTATTTATTGATTTACGAGTCATGAAGTTTGCCGCATTTATCTCGACTTCAGAATCGTAAAGCTTACAATCCTGTTGTCTAAACAAGAATCGCGAGGGAGAGGGCAGAAATTTGAGAAACGTAATGATGATTAGTAGTCACCTGATCATAAGATCTAGGAGCCATGACAGAGGAGAATGGATCCATTTCTCTAGCAAAGTAATTCAGAAATACTTCTGTTGTGCCTGCGATTATAAAAGATCCACCACTTGCACCAATGACAGCTTTCAGTTTTTTTCCCTGAGATGCCGAAAATGGGAAACCAAAAAAAATGTAAAATCTTAAACAGAAGCACATTATAAGGAACATTAAACATGATAAGGGTCCAATTGTGTCATTTGCATGTTGGTCCAGCATTAGACAGGTAGATGGATCGTGAAGGCGACTTTGTACCTTGAGGACAATTATGGGGTTCATAGATGACAACGGTCTTTTGCCTGGATAGATAAAATTTGCTGGTGCAGGAGGTGGAAAATCTTTCAAATTCTTTGCAGGCATTGAGAAATCATCCATTTCATTGTTGAGAAGTATCCCAGTAGTTGGTGAAAGGAATTTTGCGCCAAAATATGAATTTATCGTTGTGGTCATGGACACAGCATTTCTTTTACCATCTACAATGGATATGTGACTGGTACCATGATCATGAATCTGGTTCCACCTATTAAGAAGCTAAAAGATACATCAAAAGCAGTATTTGGAGTGAGAATGGATAATTAATAAACATTTATAGGAGCGATAACAGCATGTTTTCAAGTTAGTCACAAAAATTCGACATGAAAAGTGTAGGAAAGAGGCGTAGAATGAACAAATCGGATGACCAACTTGAGCTGCTTACTTTCCACCATAATGACTGGCATTGAATGTCATATTATCAAAAATGGTCTTCTTCAACTTGGCTGCAAATTTGGTTGACAGCATATCCTTAAGAACATCTGTTGTGTTGACAAAATCCGGATCGCCAAGGTTCATCCTCATGGCAAAGGCATGTTTCAAAGCTTCAATCTCTCTATGGATCATAAGCGAATCTGATATGTTTAACAGCCCTTCGTACTGGTCGAGGATGTTTAGCATCTGACGCAGTCCCAAAAGGCAAAAAGTGAGGGAATTTTGGGAAAAAGAAAGAAGTAAAAGGTGAAATTTGAGTTTTATACTTACAAGTGACATTGCAGCGCCTCCAGAAGAAGGGGGAGACATACCAAGTATTCTAACCCCCATGAAGTCTACTGAGATCGGTTTTCTCAGTTTAACTTGGTAATGCTGCAAGTCTCCCATGTTTAGAATTCCTCTGGCCTTCCTCACATCGTTAACCAGATTGAACCCAATTGTTCCATTATACAATGCTTTCACTCCATATTTTGATATTGCTTTCAGAGTTTTTGCCAGTTTCCTGTTATAAATTTTATCACCAGGTTGCAAAAGGCTACCGTTAGATGTGAACATGTCACGAAGTCCCTTATCTGCCATGATGCCTGATTCTGTTTTCACCATTTGCATATGGAGATACGGTGAAATCTTGAATCCATTATGTGCAAGTTGTGCAGCTGGTTTTACGAGTCTATCCCAAGAGATCTTCCCATATCGTTCCCAAGCTTCATGAAGGCCTGCAAGTTCTCCCGGGACTGCAATAGAGAGAGCGCCACCTGCCTTTAGGGCAAGATTTCCAGCATACATGTCCTGGAAAGAATTGATGCACCATACATAAGCAACTCGATTAGATCTTCCCTTCATAAAGAATCCTGCTACTTGGCCAACAGACCCCCAGCCAACAGGGGGGCCACCCTGGCCAAGTATCTTTATCCCTTCATAAAAGTAAGCACTTTGAAATGATCGGTTTGGTAACCAAAAGATCTGAAAGATGGCAAAAACTTGAATACCTCGAAAGCTTTCTTAGGAGCGGTTTCTCTCATATCGAAGACTTTGGCGACCCCATCAGCTGAACGGACAAGCATAAATGCACCACCGCCAATGCCACTAGAAGCAGGGCTCACAACGCCCAAGCAAAGAGCTGCAGCAACTGCTGCATCAACAGCATGGCCACCCTCAAGGAGAACATTCCTCCCTATGGTTGAACACTGACCACTATCAGTGGCAACAACGCCATTAGTTGCTCGAATTACCTCGCGTCTTGTACTGGCTAAACAGGTACTTGAACTTGAACTCAAACACAACAATGAAAGAAATAGCAGCAATATAGAATCTGATCACAATATAAGCACATATGTCAATGAAATAATAATAATTACGACTTCTTCAAGAAAACGAGATTATAACACCATGGATCTCATATAGTCTATGCGAGCAGTTTGTGTGCCTTCGTTGACTCTCGAAATAAAATAAAAAAAGAATTATTCAAATTCACACCAGGTTTGTCAAATCCATCATAAAAAACATGCCCTTTATGTATAAAATGAGCATGGACTGATTTAAGCATAATGCATCAAGATAGAACAGAAAAATCAGCAGTATTCACATGCTATAATCTCTTCATTGAAAGAAAAAACAGATTAATTATTGAGGTGAGATCAACTCACATGCCATAAACTCTTTCGGAGAGAACCAACTTAAGTGAAACCTTCTTAAAATCAGTTAAGCAGCTTTTACTCTATAAGAAATAAGCACGAAGACCTTGAACTTGAGAAAGTCTCAAGGGTTGAGACTTGAAAAAAGTGGTTTCTGGTTTTGTTTCCCTGCACTTCACGTGTAATTGAGTTGTGGAAGAGTGTGTCAATTTCAAATTTGAATGCGCAACGCAGACGGATAAAAGTGGAATTGTCCTATTTCAATTGCCCATTAGCTTAATGCTCATAAATGTTGACAGGATCGGCACATGTCTCCTCGATTTTCACAATCACTCAACCTTAAAAGAAAGTGTTTTATGTTTGGTCTTGTCTACATATACAAAACGAGATATTGTTTGATTAAAAGAATTTTAGTTGTTAGACAAAGTTTCTGATCAATATTTTAGTAAATTTTGATAAAGTTGATAAAAGTCGTCGATTCCATCAAAATATTAATTATTTTTTCGACCTTAATTTTTTAACAACTTTTAAGCTATTTTATACAAGCACCTAAGGTCGTTTGGCATTGTTTTGCTTCTTGTAAAAGAGTTATCATATGAAGTTACTATAAATTTTATTTTGAAACGTGTCCTCAACTAAAATTTTGATGTATTTTAAAAGATTGTAAATTCTAATGAATTTCGTGAATTACGAAGACCTTGAACTTGAGAAAGTCACAAGGGTTGAGACTTGAAAAAAGTGGTTTCTGGTTTTGTTTCCCTGCACTTCACGTGTAATTGAGTTGTGGAAGAGTGTGTCAATTTCAAATTTGAATGCGCAACGCAGCCGGTTAAAAGTGGAATTGTCCTATTTCAATTGCCCATTAGCTTAATGCTCATAAATGTTGACAGGATTGGCACATGTCTTCGATTTTCACAATCACTCAACCTTAAAAGAACGTGTTTTATGTTTGGTCTTGTTCTACATATACAAAACGAGATATTGTTTGATTAAAAGAAATTTAGTTGTTAGACAAAGCTTCTGATAAATATTTTAGCAGATCTTGATAAATTTGATAAAAGTCGTCGATCCCATCAAAATACAGTTAAAAGATAATTATTTTTTAGACCTTAATTTTTTAGATAATTATTTTTTTGACCTTAATTTTTTAACAACTTTTAAGCTATTTTATACAAGCACTTAAGGTCGTTTGGCATTGTTTTGCCTCTTGTAAAAGAGTTATCAGAGGAAGTTACTATAAATTTTATTTTGAAACTAAGGGGTGTCCTCAACTAAAATTTTGATGTATTTTAAAAGATTGTATATCCTAATGAATTTCGTGGATTTGAATTTTCACAAATTTCATAAGAATTTCGTTAAATATGGTGAAATTTCAAAAATTTGGTTATATGTATTTTTACGCTTGAAATCCATCCAAATCTTTTAAAATCCATCCATTAATAAAATCTTTATAAATCTACCAGTTATTGAGAATACCTAAATTTTGAAGGATTTAATTAATATTTCAATTGGGGACACCTAAATTTTAATTAATTTCATTAAAATTGATTAAAATCTCAATTGAAGACACCTAAATTTAGAAGGATTTTTAAAATTCATCACAATTTTAATTGAGGTCACCCCTTAATTTTTAAAAGAACTTCCTATTTTGAAAATGTTTATAGAGAGAACTATATTTAACCAACTTTCTCTAAAAACTCTTATAACTAGAAGAAATACTTTCATAAATTAATCAAACGAGTTCAAAAATAACTTTTAAATCTCAAAAACTCTTTCTGATTTCTCAAAAGTAATGTGAAATGGATGCTTAATCTCTCTCTCTCTCTAACCTCCTCGTTTGGCCCTCATTATTTCACATTATAATAAGAGGAATAATAATTTTTTGGAAAATGTGTGATTAAAAAGAATGAAAAGTTTTTAAATTTACGTGTAATATTATTTTATTGAAAAATGTGTGATTGATAAGAATAAAGAGAAAATTAAATTATAATTTAATAAAAAATAATGGATGTCAAACAAGGCTAAATACGTATACACATTATTTCATATATCGCCAAGATTTTAACGGGTTAAAAAAATTGTCAAAAAATTAATACGCGGAATATAACATGGAATAAGCTCCAATCCTCCTAATCATAACCATAGTTCTTAGGGACCGATTGGAGGAGTTACAGCTGGTTGGTGAAATTATGTAATAATTAAGAGAATTGACCAAAAATTTAAACAAGTGGTGTTCAAAAGGCAAACGTGGCAGTAGTCACCTAACACTACTTGAGGTTGAGGTTGAGGCTCCTCCACCTAACTAACAATGGGTATAAATATAATTGGGTGCGGCTGGGTGGTTACGTGTATCGCGAAAGATGAACATTGTTCGACAACTTTAACCTCACGATAGCATCAATTGTCGTAGTCCCATTTTCTACACCTCAACCGACCCTATTTTTACATTCCCATCAATTCCATTTCCTCTTAGCAACAATCTTTAAAAAATTGGGAAGAAATAAACAAAGATAAAATAAGTGTCTTCAAATCCAACAGTAACGACGATGATAGAGGCTCCCCCACTTGCCAATTGATCTAGTTGAGTGGGTTACGTGTAGAGATTGGAGTTGGATGATTGTGTGGATTGGGAAAAATGATTTTTTTTTGTCATCTGACAGATATTTGGATAACAATGTTAAAGGTCAAGTCGATGCACACTTATTAAAAAATTGAGATATTCTTTGCATATTTTTAAAAGGTTTGGATCTTCTAATGTGATTTACCCTTTTTAGTTAATAAAAGATTAAAAAAGCATTTTGTCCTTTAAAAATTAGTCAAATTATGGTATAATGTTGACTTTTGGATGTAAATTGTCTAGAATTTCTTTCATCGCACCAATTTGAAAGGTTTGGGACCAACGCTTCTATTAATTAAAGATTTAGGATAAAATCTGTAAATTTTTGAAATATATGAAACTGTCGTTCAATTATCCCGAATATTCTAAACGTCAATAAAAGCAGATCGAGTGCAATCTGCATAAACAATATCATACTAGATGGTGCTAAACTATCAAACAAAACGATTCATTTATACTGATTGAGTGTTAAACATTAATTGTTATATTTAACCTTGTTTGAGTCACATTAAAATTTCCATTTTCATTCTTATACTCATTTTCAATCACACATTTTTCAATAAAATAATATTTCTCATTACATCAATAACTTTTCCTTCTTTTTCAACTACACATTCTTCATCAATCTACTATTCCAAAATACATTCTTTCAAAATAATGTGGCTCAAACACATCTTTATATTTGGATTAAAATATATATATATATATATATATATCTTTTCTGTCAAAATCTGAATATATATATATTTAATACACGTATTGTAGCTAAACCAAGAAGCACCAATAAGAAAATCCATTCAATGAAATCATCGATCGTAACGTAAAAGCTTGTTTATTAGTATGTTCTATCATCCCAAAGTGACATTATTGTTGCTTTCACAAGTCCCTTTTCTCATCATGTTTATTTAAGCTTGAATATTTATTCATAAGCAAATAAGTAAGTTTTAAAATAATATTTTTTAATCCATCAAAATTAGAAACAAATAAGGAAAAAATAACAAATTCAAATATAGGCTTTCTCTTATGGTTTTATTAAAGATAATATTATAGATACGTCCCAATTGTAGGAAGCTTCTTATTTTTCAAATAAAAGCATAGGTACATAAATCATTTAAATGGGCGACGGTGAGAGTTTTACCAAGGAACTTTGCCTACGCTGATACTATATTGAATAATTTGATCTACATAAAATATATGTATGTAACTTAGCCTCTATTTAATTGAGATTAAAATCAGATTTTTAGCAGATTTTGATAAAAGTTGACGGAATGTATAGTTGAAAAATTGTGAGTCCTATTAAATATGTCGTTAAAATTAATTGTTAATTTTGACTTAAATTTCAATTAGATGTTTTAGTGGTGCCAAACAGGGGCTTAATATTATTGTGAACATGCTTTTTTTTTTTTTTTTTTTTTACATTTTGAACAGCTATTGTATGCTCATGAGTCCATGGGACCAGATTCTTTTGTAATCTTTTGAAAAGAGGCACACATATGATTCTTATCTCTTTGATAAAATCTCCTACATAATTTATACACCCTAAAGATCTTTGAAAACTATTTTTATCTAGTATTTCATCAGGAAATTTGTATGTGAAATCTAGACTTCTATGAATTAGAATAATAGTTCCTAGATGAATGTTACGTCCTCAGAACCTAATACTTGTTTGATATAAAACAACATTTTTAGCAGAAACTGTTAAACCATTATTTTTGACTTCATGAATGAATGTATTTAAATGAATGAAATGATGTTCTATGCTTTCTGAAAAAATTAGAATAGCATCAATATAAACAATAATAAAATTTGAATAAGGATTGAAAATCTCATTCATATTTTTTTGAAATTCAGAAGGAGCATTTTAGAGACCAAATGACATAACATTCCATTCGTATTGACCAAAAGGTACATTGAATGTAGTTTTATAGCGATCTTTCTCTTTAATTTGAATATGCCAGAAACCCAATTTCATATCAAATTTAGAAAAAATAATCACTTTGTATAACCTATTTAATAGGTCTTTCTTTTGAGGTAATGGATATCTAATCCATTGAAGAACTTATTGAGAGGTTTATAATTGATAACTAGATGAGAGACTCCTCACTCGATTTCAGTTGAATTGTTAACATAAAATGCCGAACAACTCCATGGTGATTGCCTTGGACAGATAAGGTTTTTATCCAATAAATCATTGATTTTCTTGATACATTGATCAAGGAATTCTTTATTCATTAAAATAGTACGAGATTTTGTTGGGATTTGAGATTCTTGGAAATCTTTAGTATATGGTAGGGACACAATATGTTTTTTCCTATTCCAAAAAGCATTTGGAATAGTAGAACATATCTCTTTTTCGATACGCTTTTGAAAAAGAGAAATTTGCTTTTGAAAAGAGGAATCTTTCAACTGCTTATCTATCCTTGAAAATCTTATCTCGTCTTTTAAGAATTGAATATGGTTTTTCTTGAAATTAATATTATTAATTATTTTTGAAATTGAGGCTTCTTTCAAATAATTAAAATTTCTAAAAGAAGGAGGATTAGTAAATTTAAAAAACAATTTCTTGACAAAAAAATATTTGTAGTTAATCCTTTTGAATTAGCTTGAAAATGATAAATTTGAACAATAAAAGGAGTTCCAAGAATTACTTATTGTTCAAAATTTTAACAAGACAAAACATATATTTGAAACAAATATTTGAATTACAAACATGAGTTTTTGAAAGTTTATATTGAATATTTAATTTCTTTTCACTAGCACCATAAAATCGCTCAATAGTTTTTTCAAAATATTTTGTAGGGATTAATCCTTTCCTAATAGAGTTTTGATCTGCACCAGAATCAATTAAGATTCTAGTATGAAGTTTAAAATCTTTATTGATAATAATGTCCATTTTACAATACCATTTTTGAAGTTGAATACGACTAATCACATTAACCTTTTCTTCTTCAGTTTGAGGATTTTTTGAGGATTGAGAGGCAATTTCTTCTTGTTCAAAAGACTCAGAATCATAAATGGTTTGCTTATCTTGTTTAGTTTTAAAGAGAACTACTTCCATTCTTACATCTTTTATTTGATTTTGAAGAAGGGAAATTTGAGATTTCATATTATTGATTTCTGATTTTAAATCAGAAGTAGAAGATTTTGAAAATTAAGCTTTAAACCTATTCATAATATTATGCATACTATAAGGTTCAGCTGAGAATTTTGAATTTGAAGGAAGAAGAGAATTAAACATTTTCTTTAGTTGAGGATTATCAATTTTCTCAACAATTTCAGAAATAAGTTCTTCTTCTTAAGTAAGAATATTAATGGTTTTACAACCAAAGATTTCTTTACTTTGGTTTGAAGAGGAAGATGAATTAGAACTTGTTTCAACATCATAATCTTCTTGATATTGATATACCATTTCTAATTCAGAATCAGAAGAGTCTTCTTCTGAAGAGTTGATAAGATTAAGGATTTCAAGTTTAATATCCTCATTTATTTGAAGATTATTAATTTTTTTTTCATATGACATTTATTGGAATAATGTCATTTTTGCTTGCCTTTATAGCAAGTGACATTTGAATTTAATATAAACTACTAAACTAAAATTAAATACGTTATTTCTGGAAAACGGCGCCAAAAATTTGTTCGCGTGAAACCCGCAAGCTTACGGGATCTTTGTGCAAGTAATAAGATTTGTAAGTTAAGAGTATCGTTCCCACGATAAATAAGGTCTAATTTTTTAGTTCAACAGCTACTATTAAATTCGAAGTGTAATGAAATCAAAAGACATGATTTGTATATTTTCTATACTAATCCTAAACTAAGAAAACAAATAAAGTATTTATTTAATATGTGAATATTTGTATTGGAATTGTGAATCCCCCTATTGCTATTTAATTCAATTCTTAATTCTTAATCTAGTAAATTCATGCATTCAAGACAATCGATAATTCACTTTTATTCAATATTCTTTTCCAAGATATATTAAACTTATGTTTAACACGATCCGATCCGATCATATTCCTAATCCGAATTCATATGAAAAATATGCATTGATTCACATAATTTATCACACATGATTGCACATGCCATATATTATTCCTAACACCTATTGTTCATGTGTTGATTTTGTCGCTTTCTAGACCTATTGTGAGTATTTTCACATTACAAAAAGTAATTTACTATCTAATTGATGATCAAATAATCAAATAGTTCAATGAGAATGTAAAACCAATCAAGAAAAA
>CAIGRN010017733.1:0-11258 GCA_903798345.1 Fraxinus anomala
AGACTTCCTTATTCTAGATATAGAAGAAGACAGAAACATTCCAATAATCTTGGGGAGACCATTCTTAGCAACGAGTCGAACTTTGATTGATTTAGCGAAATGTGAGCTAATCTTGAGGGTAGATGAGAATCAAGAAAATTTTAAATATAATCTATCCAAGCAATCATCAGCCTTCGACAAGTGTCAGTGTATCAATGAAAACGAACTATCCCCTCAACAAAATTGCCAGAAGAGGAAATCGAAATTTGGAGAATTTCTTGGTAGAGACGAGATCGGAGAATTCAAAGTTTGGAGAGCTAAAAGAGGATGCAAAGCTGGAAATTGCAAGGAATACAATGGTGAAATTCTTCGACTTAAACCACCATGAACTTACTGAAGTAAAGTCGGGCTATAGATTATAAACTAGTGCTGGTTGGGAGACAACCCAAAAATTCTTCCCTTTTATATATTTTATTTTATTTTATGCATAAGATTATGAATTTTTCGTATTTTTGATAATTTTTAATAATATTGAGTCATTCATCGTCTTTACAGAATACAAAGAGTCTATGCATAGTTCACACTTCTTTTACTCCATCATCTTCACGTTCACATCTACATCGATCATGAGAGTATTCCTAACCCTATGTTCTTTATCTTTATGTAAATCTGTCCTTAACTTTATGTGTCTTTAAGTTTGCATTTTGTTATTCTTTAAACATTGAGGACAATGTTCTATATAAGTTTGGGGGTTGGAATATTTTTATTCATCATGTTCCTGCATCTTTTGTGTGATTATGTGAAAAACAAATGAAAAAATAAAAAAAAAATCTACAGTTTTTAATAAGTTTTTATTCTGTTTTGATCTATTTATTTTCTAGAATTAAAGTTTAGAGTTTTGTGTGCTTGTGTGTATTTGATAACTTTGCTAGCTATGATGTTGAATATTGGAATAGGTATGAATCGTGAATAATGGAAAAGTGCACTTTCAAATTAGTCAAAGCTCGTTTATCTGAACTTGACATTCTTTATGCACGATACTCGTGTTTGACATTTTAGGTTGGTATTTCGGGTCATTATTTAGTAAATAGTTGTACATAGTATATAAACCCAAATAACCTTCATTGTATGAATCCATAATCCAAATATAGGGTGGTTTGGAGATGAATGAATTGTTACAAGGGAATATTAAGATAAGTAGGGATTTCGTGCATGATACTTACTTGTGTGGATTGTCTAAAATCAGCAAGACGAGGATGAGGTGAAAGTTTTAATTTAGAGGTAGGTTTTAGAATCTAGATGTCTAAAAGAAAATGGGCATTGCACTAATCTTTGAGTAAATAAAAGCATCTTTTCGAGTCTGTATAACTCGAGTGATTAAGTATGTGGGGGTGGTTTAAAATCTGGTGCCCTATGGTCATCTGACTTGGGAGACATCGACCTAAAGCTCGTTACATGGGTTATATAGAAAGCAAATGAGAAGATGTTAAAAACAAATTTACATTTGTATATAAAATTGCATTGATTAAGCCCCAAACATTCAGTCAATAGAACTATATCTCTAATACGAGGCGATAGTTTAATTTTAGATGTTGAAGTAATCAAAAATAGGAGAATCCCTACTTGTTAAAGTGTGAACTTCTAATAGTCTGATACATCGAACTAAGAGAGGGTAAGGAGTAGATGTAAATGAGTTCAACTTTTAAATTTGGGGGTGTGTACATTCTCGAGTAAAGTAAGGAAATATTTGACTACATTGTGTCAGGTGTTGATCTAATCATGATCTTAACATGTTAGCATGAGTTTTCACGCATGTACACGTCAAGTTATGCACGCAACATGTGGAGATTGATTTGATTTTGTACTATTGTAGTTGTTCATTTTGTTTAGTACTAAGTTCCAATCCTGAGACATGGCAGGTCATTAAACCATGTTTTATGTAGAATTAAGTTTTAGTTTTGTTCGAGTACGAACAAAGGTTTTAATTTGGGGGTGTTTGATAAGTGCATTTTTGTGTGCTTATTCAGGGCTATATTACTAAAATTTTATGTCGTTTTATTATTGCATTTTACTTAACTTAGGTTCTTTTTATCTTATTTCAGTTTTGAACATGTTTCTAAACAATTAGAAAAGAAAGAAAGATAAATCGGCCAATTGATTGAAGTTTGGGGACTAATATGCATTTGGGTAAAGGTTGAAGTATTAAAATTGAAGTAATTTGATGTGGAGGATCAAGATGGAAGAAAAAATAAAGAAAATTTGCGAAAGTTTTATAACTGGGCAACTGCCCAATTATATTGGTCTAGCGGCCGCCTCGCCATCAACATCATCAACAAAAGCCATTTTTAAGCCTGGGCAGCCGTCTCATTTTCTACTGGGTGCCTGCTTTGGCCAAATCATGAAAAAATTTCTGGTTTCCTTATTTCAATAGAAATTTTATGGAAACGAATCTTAGGACGTCTCTTAAAACCCTAGGGCGGTTCAAATGTCGGGGGACTCATTACAACATATTTTAGAAGACTTTTGAGAGAAGAAAAGAGGCAAGAACGTGAAGACAACTCCAAAAACACGAAGATTCAATTGAAGATTAATCGGAGTGATGTCGTTCTTCATCTATATTTTTGATTTTCTTCTCTCCACTATACTAGGCTAAATTAATTTGTATTAGGAGAACGATGAACTTTGTAATATGATTTTTAATTCTTCATTTTACATTCTTGACATCAAAAACATGTTTTGGAATATTTGAATGATTTATATGATTTTATTTTCTCCATGATTATAGTGCACGATAATTATGTGATTTTGGTGATTTATTTCATACATTCGAGAGAAGAGAAATAAATTCAACATATATAAATTATCATAGGGTCCGATAAGGAATATGAATATACCGATATGCCTAATGTGAATCTTTAGGTGTTCATAAAAACTCATGGATTCTTTTATATTTGCATCCATCATAGAAATATAGTTGGATCATATATGAGAATAAGTTTAACTTTACTCGAGAGAAACTGTTAAATAATTTAGGAGCACTGATTCGTCAATATTTCCAATCGTGTGTCAAAGTGTAAAACTAGGTTTAAAAAGATTATTACATTAAGATTCGTAATTCTAGTACATTCATCACATATTAGAAAACACCTGAAATCATATTCAAATCTAATTTGCATTTAGTTAATTAATTCATTCATACTTTCATATTTGTCATTAATTCATTTATAATTTCATCAACACAAACACTTTCCTTTGTTTGTTTCGGTTTAGATCAAAATAATTAGAATTAGAACTAATAAATTCTTGTGGAAAGATATTCGGACTCAAAAAGTCCACTCTGTTACTTGTAACGAACCGTATATTTGTGGAGATTTTAATTCGAAATATATTTTCGTATAACAGCAATCCCACTGCTATTCCTAAAATTGTCGTAGCGAAAGCAACCATTCCTTTTGCTCTTATAACTGCAAGTAAAGAGCGATATAAAAATGTTTTTATTGTCACTCCAGGGCCATCAATAAAGTAAACTCCATTATTTCTATTGAAAATATCACCTAAAATCATATTATACGCTCTTTTTAGTTCTAAATTTAATTTAATTTCACATAACATATCTTCATCAAAAACAATTATCTTAATTCATCAACAATAGTTTTCGAAATATGATTGTTTTCTTCATTTTTTAAATGATGCTCGACAATTTCATATGTAATTATTCACCGTTTTACCTGAAAGCTTTAACATTTCATTTAGCTCATTTAAAGCTTTTATTTCAGTCGTTTTGGTACTTATATCTTGTTTTACATAATCTTCCACTATATTTTGCTTAAATTTATTCCATAATTTTTTGGGATCATGCGGATCGCACAATGTTAAAATTTTATCGAATAGTTGACGCAATGTATTTGGCATTTGATATTGAGAAGCTTCATGTAAACACATTTCACAATCAATATCACCATTAAGCAAACCATGTAATACCGTTGCTTCACGAAATGTCGAAGCATGAACTATATTAACTATTTTTAAATCTTCATATTAACTTGATCCCTTAACATGGTTTAGAAGCTTTCTTAAATAATATCTCTCTTCTTCTATAATATTTACAGAAATAATTCGTCATATTGAAAAAGTTTTGCTTTTTCTTTCAGACCATACTTTTCATTTTGAATTCCACACAAAATATTCTGGAAATTCTCTGTATAGTAATGTTGTCGCTTAAGCATTGGTAACATTAGCACGAAAATATTTGTTAACATTAACTTTTGGAAATAATCTTTTTTCACAACTTCTTCTAAATCATCAAATTCTTTGTAAGTAATGGACTAATAGTTTTCTAAATGTAGTTGTAGAGAAGTAACAAATGGACTCATATCATATAAGGGAAATGTGAAAATTCTCCACGTAGCTTCAGGTGGAATACCAATCGAGCTTATTGGTACATTTAAATTTCATCATAAACAAAATTGGGATTATTTTCATTTATAGTAAAATGAACTTTATCGTGACCTTTATAAACATATTTATATAAATATTTAACAGCCTGGATTGTTGAACATGTCTCAACATTAATATAGGAATTATACTTCGATAATAAATATGGATTATATGGAACCACCCACCTGTTATCCAAATAATGATTTCTAATCTTTACCTTTTTTTCATAATTAGGCCGTTTATATTTAGGATAACATTTTTCATATAGAACTGTGCTCTCATTAAATTTTTTTGGGAAATCAAATCTACATCTGTTTTTGTTATCCATACAAACAATTTTTGAATTTAAAATACCACAAGGACTATGCATCATATGTTTAATGACAAGAGAATGGAGATAGGGATATTTACTTTCATCCGGAATCTCGACATAAACAAATTTATCAACCAAATTAGGATAAGTAATCTTAGCATCTTTCTATAGAATTAATAAAAAATGCACATGTAGAAGTGCTCTTTTTTTAAATTCTATAACATCTATATGTGCAGTAACTTGTCAAAATATTTGTTTTTTTCAAAATATCTTCCTTCAATACTTCCAGTTTTGCATTAAAAATCCGAGCTATTAAATCGGGTCTATTTTGAGCTTCATCATTATATGTCAATTGTTCTTTAATTTCTGGCCAATTGGGATTGTAAGTCCTTGTTAAAAATATATCAGGCTTACCAAATCTATCAACAATTCCTTGATATAATTCAGCTCTAAGAATGCTCTGATTATGTCGAAAGTAATCTAACGTAGATGTTTCAATTTTTACATACATATTGTTGTAAAAACCTTCTAGAATGTAATAATATTGAATTTGACAATAATCTTATTTGTAGTTTATAAGAATAGTACTCTCCACATGAGACTTGCATCCTGGTTCTCTTATATTTCCATCACTAAAAAAAGAAAAAATTAAAAACAAAATTAAAAAAACATAATGATGATGATGATGATGATGATGATAATAATAATAATTTGTTTTAAGTATATAGGGGAAGAAATCTAGAAAAGGATGATTTGATGAACTAACCTATTGTTTAATCCTAAATCAACTCTTCAACTGAAAAAATTGAACTGCATCAACAATGTTTTCATTTTTGCAATTCTTTTGTTCCTTTTTATCTGTATTAATTCGTTGAATACCTTGGTGCCATCCTATTTCACCATAAGGAAATAAAAGTAGATATTGAAGGGGGTCATAATATCCAAAATAATATTGTATTGTATTGTTGTTTTCATTTTTACAATGAACTACAACATCATGCATATGAATGTCATCATAATCGTCATGATCAACAAACAGCAAAATCCCTTAGATTCTCTATAAAATTTCATAGCGCCACAATGATGACAAATATTTGGTTCAGGTAGCACATAAGTTTCTGAAGAAAGATTATCGTCATATGGCTGTGTTTCTAAAAACAATAAAAAAAAATAAAAGAGAGAGAAAAAAAATCTAAAAAATTTGAACATGAAACGCAAATTGACAATAGAGTTTTACAACTACTTACAACAAACAAATATGGCAAAATGTAAATCAATAAAATGAAATAATATTGTATGATTCTTACCTGGCTCTTTGTCACAACATTCTTCACGATCGAACCCTTTAAACATAAAAAATCTATTCCACATTTAATTGCACACTTTTCTCATATTGACCTTTTTTTGGTTACGAAGATCGTCATATTTGCCTTCTATTACATTAGTAATATTTCGTTGTCGTTTACCATGAAATTATATTCCCTTTGAACACTCTGAATCATTCCCTTCATAAGAACAATAAATATTAACATTAGACACAAGTTTATGGCAAAAAAATGTAATATGTATTTGATATGACCAAACTTCATACATAGAATTCAAACATAAAAACCATATAAATGAGTCCACATAATCGATAGAGTACAATTACTAACCAGCATCAACGGTTTCAACAGAAGTGATCTCTTCATTCAGGGAAAAAACTTATTTCGAACAGATCATTGGACAAAGTGATGACAATTTTGCGTCTCAAAGTTTTCTTCCATACTCTCTTCAAAACTGGTTTGAAGAAAAAAAACATATAATGAGCTCCTTAATAGGCAATATGTTCTGAGTGATGTTTTGCTTCAAAATAAAGACGTTGACAAAAAAAGAGAAGATAGAAGAAAATAATAGAATTGGAATGGGAAATTTCAATCTTACAAACTCACAAATATTTATAACCATGCTACTATTTAGTTTTTGAACCCCTTTTAAAAAGTGGACATAAAAATATCAATTACAACTGACTGAATAATGGAATATTTAACTTCGTTACACTTTCTTTTGATGCAAATAGATTATATAATTTTAGTTTCTATCAAATAGCTAGCTCTTACAAAGAAAAAGCAGGAAAAACTATTTCGATATAAGTAAAACATCAATCTATCTATAAAGTAAACAAGAGCATGGATGTAAAATATATTTTTGAAAAATAACAGAAAGTACCTACAAATTTAAACATTCAACATACAAAAATCACGATTGAAAATTAAATTTTTTTTTTCACTTTTCCAAATAAAAATAAATGTAAGAGATTTTGTATCAACCACGCACACAGACACACTTACCCAAGAAATGTTCTTCATCTCTAAAGAACAAAGATACATAAAGGTCAAAGGCATTCATTGTTGGAAATTTACTTAAACATGCGCATCGGAAAGTAAAATAATTTTTAATTCTCACCAAGGATTTACATTGTGTTTAGATAGAAATTGTGATAAGAATTATACCTCTGATGAATTCCATAAACTCCTTTACTTTTTCTTGAACTCCAATGATCAAGATCTGCAATCCAAGCTGTCTAATTGTCCAGCCTTCAATGGTGATCCACACAAAGAACAAAGAACAAGAATGACAGCTAGGGTTTTCTTTTCTTGTACTAGTAAGAATAATGAAAAAATCCTGATTTCAAACCCTAGTAGCATATTAATATAAACCCAAGCGGGCTTGGCCCGTCTCTTAACTTTAACCCGATCCGATGTTTAATTAATCAAATTAATTAAATGTGGTCCACGTATTAATTAATTCGAGCCTATTGATAAGTAACCTAATTAATTAATTATCCAACACTTGTCAATTAATTAATTGGTAAATCTCATTCTTTTGGTTATCTTTTGTGTATGACTCATTAGGTTCCCAATCACGATGTCTAACAACGTGAATTACTATTTTGATCTAATCAAAATCGATAAATTAAAATACCCATTTTAATCTATCGCTGATTCACATTCGTCGTCCTTGATTGACATCTAGCAATGTGTCTGGATAATATATGTGAGGGAAATGTCATCCAGTGTGACAAAACCAAACAGTTCATTTACCGTGAAACTATAATCATTTCGTCAATATGATCCGATCAATTATGAGATATGGATATGTGTCATCTCAATTATCGATCATATCTTTTATCTCACTGTTAAGTCAATGTAAGTCGAAAACTCATTTTCAACTTATAAGTTCACCTTGACCAATGATTTCATTATCAACTTAACTGGATAAAATGTAGATCATAATCTCTTACTATCTAAGAGTATCATTCACAATCTTCATATGATTTTTGACATACCCGAACGATGTCGTATTAGCGACCCTTGGCAGAGCAACATCCAATATCAACAAAGTATGACTGTCCTCATATAAGATACCATGATGACCTCAAGTCAATGGACCAATTCCACTACCGAACGTTAGAGATTAAACACTGACACTCAGATAGTTATCCATATGAAATCTCACAGCGGGTCTCCAATGTTTTGTAACAAAACACATTCAAGTATCACCACACTTTAGCTTGTGAGATTAGCTACTTACTTCATAAGTAAGAAATGTCACACGTGATAGTCTATACATAATAACTATATTCATATCTCGTTATTACATATAACCACAAATGATTTAAGATTTAGCCATATATAATTTGTATATCACAATCACAACTCCTTGTGATTAACAAATTATCAAGACTTGAATTTACGGATTCTATTAATTAATTAATTAGAATATTAATTCAATTAAATAATAGATCTTGCATAAATATGCATCGATTATACACATTAAAAGTGTTTATGTCCAAAGTTGATTGGACCTAGGGCATAACACTCATCGCACCAAGAAATACGTAAGAAAAATTACCATGATATGAACACTTGAAATCAGTACTTAAGTAATGTTTCCCCTGATTTTTTTTTTTTTTTGTTTTTGTACAAGGACTGGATAATCAAGCCACAAGAAATCCTACAAATCAACGGTGTAAGCACTTAAAAGCAGGATCTGTCTACGGGGAGAAATAGTAATCCGAACACTCCTGATAATAATTACTTTTATTTTTCAGTATGGGAGGAAATTGGCTATTATTTTCAACATACGAAAATATATCAGTAAAGTGTATAAGAAGCAAAACTGAACACTACAAATAGTCTATAGTAAACGAACCATGCTCACTTTTTAGGCCTATGTGGCACAAGTCTGATAATATTAAATATTTGCTATGCAATAGTCAAGATAAACCAAAGACCCAACCCGATCCCACCATGCTAAGCGACAAAGTGGAATAATCGAAAAACAAAAAACCAAGATTAGTTCCTATATGAAAGGAAACACAAGATATGGCCTCAAATAATTGTGAATTTTTCGTTTTAGTGAGTCGTGAAAACCATGTCACCATCCTGCAAATGCAGAACTTAAAAACACTGAACCTAGGACAAAAAGTATCCAATGCAAGTCATTCTGTTGTCGCACTGAAACATGTAATTAAGACCACGAACCTATTTGATACCAACTCATGGTAATCTGGCATGCTTGCAATTTAACAAGTTGCAATGAAGAGTAACTTTCAAAGAATTACTAAAAACAAATTATAAGCTAAATCATTAAATTTAAATTACTTAACTCTCAAGATCTGAGATTTCTATATCAAACCAAGGACAGAATAAGAAGACAGGCAAACCAATATCTCATTCTTATTCTAGTTCAAACTCATAATATTCGCAACTTAAGCTCTGCCTTCTCTTGTTGATTAAAAATTTCGCTCTTGAGAAAACAAATACCTCCTTAACTCTTCTCGGAAGAATTGTAAAAGTAAGTTCGATTATTAAACAAAATATGTAGAAATGGAGAAATACATAATGCCTCATAAAAATTAAAATCTGGAACACGTAAATCATGAGAAAATGAGAAAAATAAATAGGATACACAATCCATAAAAATCACAACAGGATTTGAAGAACCTATATATCCCTTAAAGACCAGAACATAAATTCCCCAACTCAAAACATCTTACCAAATGACTCAATTAACAAAAATAAACATGAGCCCTCAAGAAAAGTTTTCTAAGATAAACAAATTGGCGCACACAAACACACACAAAGTCGGGGGAATCTTGGAGAAAGGAAAATTTTAAACTTTCAAATGATGCTCCTACATATAAAATAAAACCCATAAATCTAAGCATAAAGAAATGAACTTTATACACATGTAAAAGTGAACCCTTTTAGATCAGAATCTGATGGAGCAAAGGATAAACAATAAACATTGTACCCTTTGACCATAGAAAAATTAAATTAAAAAGGTCAAAAATAAAATTAAAAGATCCGAAAATGAAGATAAACCGTATGACGACAACGATAACTTTGTTACTGTGTGCGGGGAGGTGGCAGAGCGCATTTGGGGATCTGATTTTCGTCTAGGGAAGCCAAATCCCGGAAAAAAATGAAGTAGACTGAAGGTAAACATCGCGTTAGACAAAATACAATCCAAGAAGTCAACTGTAAAGAAGAACAATAAAGGAAATTTGTTGAATTTTCAGTTAGGGTTTGTGTTGTCTACAAAGGGGATCTAAGAAATGGAAGAGATAAAGACAAAGATGAAAAATTGGACACGACAACTAGCAAGGAAGCAAAAGGGTAAAATTGGTAGGGGAAAAATACATGACATCGATGTGATGTCATCAATGATGTGTTACGAATGATATATTTAAAACTGTGGAGTAAACCGTGCAATTCATGTATTCTCTTTTATTGTATATTCAACGGCAGACAAAGACCAAAAGAACAACAAAAAGGACAGATATTATTGCTCCACATATAGTCTTTCAAGATTCTTGAATTCAATTCAAGATAAGTTTTAAGTCTGAAACTTCAAGTATAAAAGAAGATGAAGACTCAAGACCTCCTCAAGTGTGTTTTAGCAGGAGATAAAACATCTTCAAGATAGAATTATCATTGTATTCTAAATTTTTCTTTCAATGTTGTAATTTTCAAAATTATTCATCAAATAAAGATTTCTTCATTTTAAAAGTTTATGTTCTCTAAATTTTATCGTTCTCTATCACTCTTGAGCTATCCCCCTGCACCTGGGCCCATTTTGATATCAGAGCCATAAGAGTTTAGAGTGAGGTTATAGTGCCATATTGTTATAGTTACTGTGTCAAAGGAAAAACTGGTGTTAGCCTGGATGTCTACTGAATAGCATTGGTCAACCGTGAAGCCGTGGTCTCGTTGTAGGTTTGGTAAAGCGTTGGTCTATCATGTAGCACTGTGCCTACAGTGGTTTGTTATTGTAATTTCGTTTTATTCTATTATGTCTTTAATGTCTAATTAATTTGGGAAAGGTAGTAGTTCAAACAGTGGAAATGATAATTTTTCAAATACTTTTCAAAATGACAATGAAAAATGACGTGAAGAACATGCATATGCATTAGATGATTTCAATTCTCATGAACTTCAAATTGTTCAAATTGAACAAAAATTTCAAAATTGGACTATTCCAA
>CAIGRN010017736.1:0-14971 GCA_903798345.1 Fraxinus anomala
AGTAAATTCTTTAAATAATGCTTTGTTATGGTTGCAAAATCTTATAATAATGATTTGCTATTGGTGTAATTGTACTGTAACGTACTCTGTACTATATTATATATTATAAAGCAGCTTCGCTTTCATTTGCATCAGATTTTCCGGCGAGTTCTAAGATTCCTCACCACCCCACCACCTTGATCTTTGTTTCTCCGCAGCGCCTGAATATTTTCTTGCCGGCCCTTTTTTCTATTATAGGCCGCTAAACTTCCATTTTTAGTAATCTTGTTTTCTTTTTTTGAGTATTTCGGTTTTGGACTTTTCAGGGGGTGCAATTGCATGATCATTACCTGAAGAAGCTGAGATTTTAGGGGTGTGCTTGCAAAATAGGGCTGAGTTTTTACTTGAATCTTGTGAAATATATGTAGGTTCAGCTGTGAAACTTTTGGGCATGGAGGATTCGATCTTTTTTAAAAAAAAAAAATAATGTGAAAAAGATTCAATCTTGTGATTTGATATAGAAATGGAGTGAAGATTTTTACTTGGTTTTGGGCGAAGCCTACAGAATCAATTTTTTGTTTTGTTTATTTGGGTTTTCCAAGTTGGAAAATTTGTGGGATAGTAATGAAACAAAGTGCCTATTTAGTTTCATCGATGATTGAGGTGTTGGGATTGACTTCAGATGGAATTTATGAATTGGGTTCTGTGAGAAAACTAAGGATTTTTTCTGAGATTTGGAGGCATTATTGATGAACAGTTGCAACTGGAAATATTTGATTCGTGAAAAATTAGTTTATGTGGTTCCAAAGGGAAGAAAATTCGAAAAAGAAGTTCAATTCTGGTGCAGATATTAGTCTATGAATTTTACTACAATGAAGGTTCCTTCCAATGGATGTATGGCCAATTCTGGAGAAGGTTTGATAACTTTCAATAGTCCTTTTACATTTCTTATTTTTGCATTCATTTGATTTCAGAAGCTTTTTCTCAATTGTTTATATCATAGTTGTTCTCTGTCAATTCTTATATTTGGGCAAGTTCAAGAGCTTAAAGTTTTGATATTCCTTGGATTAATACAGTATGAGGATAAACTTGCAGTCACGCCTATTCCTTTTACATATTCAGCAAAGGGAAGCTAAAGATGGAAAATGTGAATATATTGTTGTTCCATTCTTTGTTTGTTAATAACATTTTCTTGACCTGTTTATATAGTTCTAACTTCAATTCTGTGTGATTATTTGTAACCGTTACTCGAATTAGTAATAGATTGTAATTTTCATCGATTAATGGTCTTTCTTTGAGATCTTAAAATTAGAATTTGTACTTGCTTTGAATTCAATTCTGTATGTGATTTCACCTGCAACTCAATGCTTTCTAAATGAGTGGTCTTTACCATTGTGGTCACTGATGTGTACCCAACTCTTCGCCATTCTTGGTTTTTTTTTTTCATGCTCCTTTATGCCATAATTTTAGATCTATACTGTAATTTAATCATGCAGATCTATCAATTTTCAGTGTGGATTGTTTAATGTGCAATTCCCTAATCAGTTTCAAATTTTGTTTCCCTTGAATAGGTTATCTAAGCCTTTCCTCTTTTTTATTGGATGGTGCTTCTATTGGTTTGGTCTTCCTTTTTTGTTCTTTTTAGGGGGGTGGGGATGGACTGTTTTAGAAGCATTTCGTACTGCCAATTGCTGCTGATTAAATAACGTCTTGAAAACTAAAATCAACATCCGGGAAAATACCGCGAAGTTGGATCTATAAGTTTTGCCTAAATCAATTGCAGCTCCATACCATGATTTCGCTGGCACTTTGTACCTTTTTAATGAACTTCATCATAAGCCCATCAGCTGGCATCTACTGTCCAAATTTCATTATCCTCTTGTCTGGCATCAATCTTTACTGCTGGGGAATTCAGTTATTGCTGTTCTATTCTGAATATGTGACTGTTTTCTGTTTTTAAGTTTGCTACTTCTACGCCGTAACTTTGAACTTCGCTGTAAAATCTTCTCTTCCGGTTATATTTTGCAGTTTATGACTATTTCTAAATTTGATTAACAAAGAAAATAGATAAAATATACATTTAAGAATTGGCTCAGAATGTAAACGCTCGACAATAGGAGAATATAGTTTCAAAATCATAGAAAAATCTTCTGTAACAATTTAAATCTCAATTTGCCTAATAGAAGTTCCTTTTGTAGCCATTTGAAATCACAAATTACATTTACATATCTTTAATTTTATTGTCGTTTTTGAAGTTTCTGTTTTTATGGAACAGGAGGGAAAAATGTGATTAATTCAGAGTTATGGCATGCTTGTGCGGGCCCATTGGTTTCTTTGCCTCCTGTGGGAAGTCTTGTGGTCTATTTTCCTCAAGGTCATAGTGAACAAGTATGTCCTTTCTCTCCATTTCAAGAAATATTGCAATTTTTTACACTCGATATCTGATAAATACTTGTATATATACTATTTGTAGGTGGCAGCGTCAATGCAAAAGGAGGCTGAGAGCATCCCAAGTTATCCAAACCTTCCTTCGAAGTTGATCTGCATGCTGCATAATGTCACCTTACATGTATGAACGCTTCCATAGTGCGAGAGAAACTTTTAAACATTTTTTTCTGATAAAGAAGAATATACAAGTGTTGGGATCTATTTTCCTCCTTGGCCTTTAATACGAGATAAGTACTTGTTGATAGTCAATTTGATCTATCTACGTGTAAATCGGTATGAGTGACATCAATGAGGTTGTGTGCAATTTTTGTGCAAATATAATAACAAAGAGCATGTTTGGCCAACCCTTCAAGGGTTTACTTATATGTAAATAATATGTTTAAAATATTTTTTTGTAAGAGTTGAAAATAAGTTACTTATTTTGACACCAATGCAAGAGATTCTTCTAAAATAAGTAATGTATTTACTTAAAAGTAAGAAAAGGTTAATGTTTGATTGAGTTTAAAAGTTACTTTTCTAGATTGCAATCTAAGCGAATTTTGTTTGTAAAATACAGTAACTTTGAAAATCCTATTTGGCAAAATAACTAACTTAATAGTAAGTTTAGCTTAGTTTTAAGCACAACCAAGCATACATATTTGGAAATAAAAAGTTATTTCAAACAGGAAGGAACTTTTCATTATTTTTAAGCTTAGCAAAACAGAGAAGTAATTGTGTGACCTTGAATATTATCCAAACCTCGACATAATATAAATAATTTTGTGAAAAATCTTCTATTTATCTATTTATTTTGATCAGGCTGATGCTGAAACTGATGAAGTCTATGCTCAGATGACTCTTCAACCTGTGAGCAATGTAAGTCAGGTATTTCATTTGAGAAGTTATCAACATAACAGTACTTAACAAATAATGTGGTTAGGCATAATAACCGATCTGAAGAAGCATTGAATTTATTCATTCTACAGTATGACCAGGAAGCTTTACTTTTATCTGAGATGGGACTTAAGCAAAGCAGGCAACCTTCTGAGTTCTTCTGCAAAACTCTTACAGCAAGTGATACAAGTACACATGGCGGTTTCTCTGTACCTCGTCGAGCGGCTGAGAAGATCTTTCCAGCTCTGGTTTGTGCTAAGCATTTGTCACTTCTGTCATAAAATTGAGATGGTAAAATTGGTAGTATGTCTGGCTGTGCTTTTATTTTTATTGGAAGTATTTAGTAGTGGCATACTTTTGTAATAAGTAGCTTAAAAGCTAATTTTAAGCACAGCCAGACATGCTCAAATTCAGCTCATTCTGCTACTAACCTGGAAGTTGTCTTGTAGGATTTTTCGATGCAACCTCCATCTCAGGAGCTAGTGGCTAAAGATTTGCATAATCAATCATGGACATTCAGACATATTTATAGGGGTATTTTCTTCTAGAACTTTCTGTTTCCATGTATCTCCTTTGGTGCTGGGTTTGTTTTGAAATTCGAAATGATGTATCAAGAAAAAGATGATGACAATAACAATAATTCTACAATATTAGAATCCCCATCTTCCTGAATATTGCTTCTAGATAGACTGTACGCAGCAAATTGTCAGTACATCTTCGGAATAATTAAGATCAAACGTGCTCCTCTGATTATCATATTGGTTGAATGTTAATTTTGTCATTAAATTAAGATTCTAAGAAATGGTATCCTATTCCCTCTTTATGTAAATTATTATTTTTTATCAATTAAAAGATGATATAAGGTAATGTCTTTGGTATTGCTGGGGCCACAATTTGATTTTCCTCTTAGTATGAAAAATATGCAAATATACTTAACTGTATAAATAGTTCGAGTTCATTTTATGGTGACATTTTGATTTGTACCCTTTCTGCATGTCAATCTCTAGATTTGGTTCCTTTCATTTTCTGCTTTTGCTCTCTTTACTCAAGATTAGGATGCCGTGCATATCTCATCAGGATACACTTTCTTTGAATGAAGCTATTGAGAAATATCTTATTTGGTATAAAGCTTAGTTTGTTGTTGTAATTCTGACCCATTCTTGATCGTCAATAGTAGTTTGTACGAAAGTTAAAGACTACTTGTGCTTGATTCCAGGTCAACCCAAAAGGCACCTGTTGACAACTGGATGGAGTGTATTTGTTAGCTCTAAAAGACTTGCAGCAGGCGATTCTGTCCTTTTCATAAGGTATGAAACTATTTGAATAAAGAGCATAATTGGCTAAAGCTTAAAATGTTTAAGTTTAGCAGAACGTGTATGGAAACAAAAAATAATTTTTACTTGCTTTTAAGCTTAGCCAAACATTCTTTCAGTTTGTCCTTAGCATTATCTTTCTTGTCACTGAACTGCAAAAATGTGATGTAGAGACGAAAAGTCACAGCTTTTCTTGGGTATAAGACATGCCACAAGACAGCAGCCTGCAATCTCCTCGTCTGTTATATCTAGTGATAGCATGCACATAGGAATTCTTGCAGCTGCAGCTCATGCGGCTGCAAATAATAGCCCATTTACGATATTCTACAACCCAAGGTAGTCTAATCAATACCTTTTCAGCTGTTAGAAGTAAACTTTGTGAAAAAAATTGATCCCCTAATGAAACTTTGATTTTTACAGGGCTAGCCCTTCTGAATTTGTGATTCCTCTAGCGAAGTACAACAAAGCAATGTATACCCAAGTTTCATTAGGTATGCGTTTCAGGATGATGTTTGAGACTGAGGAATCCGGAGTCCGAAGGTACATGGGTACCATTACTGGTATTGGTGATTTGGATCCAGTGCGATGGAAAAATTCACAGTGGCGTAATCTTCAGGTACTGGTTCTCTTTTCATTTTCCTGAATGTCTTCAACATTTACCTCATATTAAGTATGTTCATGAGCATTTAGGCTTGGAAAAATCTGATCACGGTTCTTCTATCGCTGAATCTAAAATTCTTCCGTTGCTCAACTAGGATAGTATTCAACTGGTAAATATGTCACATGTCTATAACAAGTTTTTTGGCTAGGTTCTCCCATTTTACCATGCTAAAAGCTGCATCCTCTTTTTCGGTTTGGATCTTCTCCAAATATGTGCATTATGTCTTTCCAATTTTTATGTTCTTCTATGCCATAATTGACCTTCGTTAATTTCTAATCATGGTTTAGATGGATTTAAAAGATTTATCCTTGTTATATTCTATTACAAGTGTCTTTTCCTTCATATTTATTCTGTTCTAGAACTCATAATCAATTAGCATTCCTTTTGTTAGGTTGGATGGGATGAATCTACTGCTGGGGAACGTCCTGGTCGAGTATCAATTTGGGAAATCGAACCTGTTGTAACTCCCTTCTATATTTGTCCGCCACCATTTTTCAGACCCAAGTTTTCAAAACAACCAGGTTTCCCAGGTAATCCTTGCCGACCACTTAGCTATCTGTTATAATGCTGGGGTGTTAAACAGCTGTATGGTACAAAATTTGTATTGTGAGCTTCATTTGGTATAGTTTGTCTAGCGCATGACGTAGCTCTGTCAGAAGCATGTATGCGCGTGCAGATATCACATTCAAAAGAAAATCTTGAACCATGTTAAGATAAAGGAGTAGGAAATCAATCAAAGGAAATAATGCATCTTGGATTGAAAATCTTTATATTAGCATAGGTATATAGGAGACTGAATGATATTTCTTGAACTTGCATTAGTTTTCCTCAAACTCGAGTTTTACAGATGATGAATCAGATATAGAGAATATTTTCAAGAGAGGCATGCCCTGGATTGGGGACGAGTTTGGTTTAAAAGATCCCTCGAGCTCCATTTTCCCTGGGCTGAGTTTAGTCCAGTGGATGAACATGCAGCAGAATCAGCAGTTCTCGGCTAATCAGTCAGGACTTTTCCCGAACATGGTGTCTTCAGCCAACCTACATGGTAACCTTGGAACCGATGACCGCTCCAAGCTGTTGAACTTCCAATCCCCCGCCTTCTCTTCACAAAATCTCCAATTCAGCAAAACCAATCAACAAAATCAACAAGTTGGACAAATCCAGCAGCTGTCTTCTGGGTGGCCCCAACAACAGCCGCTGCAGCAAACTTTACCATCTTCTATAAACCCTGTAAGTAATGGTGTAGCCCCTAACCAGATTCCAAATCAAAATTCACAGCAAACAGCAATGTACTCCCAACAACTTCAGCAACAACAGTTACTAACAGGCAATACACAAATGCAGCAAAATGTTCCCTTGGCTAACAAAATAACACTTCCCATGACATCTTTACCTCATGATATGCAGTTTCAGCAACATATTGAACAGCCATCTAGCCTCATGCAGAGGCCCCAACAACAGCAGACACAAATGCAACACACTCAGCCACAATTTCTGCAGCCGGTCTCAACACAGAAGCCACAAGTGCAACAGACACCACAGCCTGGTCTTTCTGAACATCAGCTGCAAATGCAGATTCTCCAGAAACTCCAGCAGCAGCAACAACAGCAACAACTGTCGTCCCCTTTGAGTTCTTTTTTGGAGCCTCCGTTTCCCCAACAACAGCAGGCTCTTCAACAAAACCAGCAACCTCAGCAATTCAGCAGCACAGGCTTTCCAGCATCAACACTTGTGCAATCAGCACAATTTCCCGTCAACCAACTCTATGGCCAGCAAAAGTCTACATTCACAGTCAGATCACATCCCGAACCTGCTGATGGGGCTGTCGCATCATGTTCAACGTCACCTTGTACAAATAATATGCAAGTGTCACCACTGAACTTTCTGAACAGAAGTCAACCAGGGTCATCCACATTACTGGATAATTCCGTTATTCATCCTGTTCCTAATTTAGTTCCAGTGACTCATAGCAAGTCCGATAGCCAAGTAAAAAACGAATTACCCGGTTATAAAGGACCAGAGCAGCCTAAATATAGAAGTACAGCTAATGATCACTTGGATGCAGCTTCATCTGCAACATCATATTGCTTGGATGCCAGTGGGCAGCAGAACTTTTCACTTACTGGTTTGGATGGTGACGTTCAATCCCATCCCCGGAGTAGTCTTCCTTTCACGGCCAATATTGATGGATTGACCCCCGATGCTTTGTTGTCAAGGGGCTGTGATTCTGGAAAGGATATCCAAAACTTGCTCTCTAATTACAGTGGTAATCCAAGGGATATTGAGACAGAATTTTCCTCTGCTGGAATCAACTCTCAAACATTTGGGGTGCCAAATGTGTCATTTAATGCCGGTTGTTCAAATGACGTTGCAATCAATGAGGCTGGTGTTTTAAATAATGGGTTGTGGCCAAACCAGACTCAGCGCATGCGAACATACACAAAGGTTTTCTTCTCTCTTACGCTTCAAACTGCTCCCCTCCTAGTCTCCCCTTGCCACAAAAAAGGAAAAAAACGACAACATAATAGTATTAATCTTCACTCTCTTTGAGAACACTTGCAACACAACGGAACTGTAATATGCATTAGATAATATCTAATTTCTCTCTTTTTAAGGTTTGGAAACAAAATGAGTCACCTGATTACTAGAAATTATGCAGGTTCAAAAACGTGGATCTGTTGGTAGAACTATTGATGTCACTCGTTACAAGGGGTATGATGAACTTAGGCATGATCTGGCCCGTATGTTTGGCATCAAGGGACTACTCGAAGATCCACAAAGATCCGAATGGAAACTTGTCTATGTAGACCATGAGAATGACATATTACTTGTTGGCGATGACCCTTGGGAGTAAGTGTTTAGCAACTGTCCTTGTCTTCTTAATTTGTCGTGAACACAAATAACTCTGAAAACTTTCTCAGGGAGTTTGTGAGCTGCGTCCAGAGTATAAAGATACTGTCCTCTGCTGAGGTACAGCAAATGAGTTTAGATGGAGATTTACCTCAGCTTCCTGCCCCAAACCAAGCATTTAGTGGAACAGACAGTGGTAATGCATGGAGAGGACAGTATGACGATAATTCTGCCAACTCTTTCAATCGGTAAAAGCATTGTAAATTCAGAAACTAACTTGGTCTGCATAAAATGATAGATCACTTACAATGCTGAGCAACTCTGAACAACCAAAGATTGGTAACAGGACCCTTTCAGAAGGCTCTGGTTGAGCACAGGCACGCGTAGTCCAAATTTGAGCTGAGATATTTGTCTTTGTTTTTGTTGAGTTATTTTGAGTGGTTGAATTTGAGCAATATGAGATTTCTCTGGAGGCAATCGGATAGATTTGGCGCTTGGAGTTGCTTTCTCAACGATCATACAATAGGTGGCATGTAAAGACTAACCTTTTACTAGCAGGAAATGTAAGAAGTTAGATGTAAATTTCTTGTATCATCGAAGGTTAAACTCATCATCAGAATTTCTTTTAAGTGCTTGAGCATTCTTGCGGCGCAACTCCACGAAACTATTTAAGCTTATTGAGCGACAAAATCGAGAATTTTATTATTTGCACAAATGGCTGGATAAAATTTGAGAATGTTATTATTGGCACAATTCGCTGGACAATTTTTGATTCATGGTAAGGAACTGTCTACAAAGTACAAACTAATGCCTCGTGGACTGAATAAAAAATGCTTGCTCCTCATCATAACCTCATGATAGTAGAAATCGAAAATTCTTGCCCCACATCAAAATAGTTAGCGTGTTACAGTTCTACAATTTTCATTCTCAAATGGAGGTATCTTCATATTCTTCGCAATAAATTGCAAATGGACGGTGCAAGAAAACATTCAGTTATAGGACTGGAACTTTCGACATAAATTTTCACTCCAGATATCAGAAACTGGAAACTACGCCCTGTAGAGCTAGAAACACGGATGAGCAGGAAGCTCTTTAAACAACAAAGACCAAATGGTCAACAAATCCAAAAATCATTACACTTGGACTTCATTCAATCCTGCCGCAAAAAGTTTGTATTATAGGATCCAGACTACGACAATTTTCTAAAGTTTCACTTTCGTTGAGAATAGAGGTTCGAATGACAAACTAAGAAAGGACAGCCATGACATCAGCTGCCCTTAGTGCTATGTACTCTGAACCATCACTGCCCTTGAAGTCGTTGCCTGCATATTTGGAGTACAAAACTGTGTTCCCGGGGGCAACTGACAACGGCTTCCTATTTCCTTCCTCGTCAAGGGGGCCAGGCCCGACTGCAATCACCTGTAATCAAATATGGCAAATACTGAGGATAGCATTTGCATGCTGAGCAAAGTACTCATTCTGCAGTCAGAAACACTTCTAAACTTCAAAGCATGAGAGATATTACTTACCGTGCCAATTGATGGCTTCTCCTTGCTTGCCTCCGTTAGCAACAAGCCACCAGAAGTTTTCACTTCAGCCTCAGCTACCTGAATAGGAATTGTTGTATAAGGCAGAGCTTGTATATCCTTAGGTCCTATTGACCTCAATGGCAATGGAAAAAAGAATGTAACGAAAAGAAAAATGCAGAATCTATCAATTCTAAAATGAATATATGCTGAAGTGTTTCTGGATAAATCCACAATCCACAAGGGCTATGCACAACTTCATTGATATAGCCACAAAAGACAAATTTGTTACATCACCTTTCCAGGGAAAAAAGGCCTCTCCAAGATCACTTTTAGCAAATTATTAGATCAAAGCTTAAAATATTTGCACACTGAATATGAGGATTAGTCGAAAGATCAGAGTCCCCAGCACAATGCACAAAGCTGAATAATAATGTAACTAGACTATTAAGTATTACCAAACCTTAATGAGAACTCTGTCATTCAGTGGCTTCATATCCTTGACGTCATCAGTATCAAGGATCCCAACAATATCATCCTCCTTCAAAATGAGATGATTTGATCCATTGAACTCGACTTCTGTCCCCGCATACTTGGAGTACACCACTTGGGTGCCATTCTAGAGATGTCATTCAGTCAGTAAATGCAATCATTCAAGGAGATGACACAAACTGGAATGCGTTAGACTGTGCTATTACCTTCACACTAATGTCCACCTTGCTCCTTCCAATTGTACGACCCTCTCCAACAGCAACTACTTCACCTCCCTGTGGTTTTGTTTGTGCTGCTGTTGGTAGTAAGATACCACCTGTTGTCTTCTCCTCTGCAATCTTAATCTTCACTAAAACTCTATCACCCAAGGGTTTGAGTGCAGTGTACTGCAGGATCAGAAAGCAAATATAGTAAACAAGACAAAAGAAAAATCACACATACAACAAATCTAAATTGAAATTTGCTTAAAGAAAACAATATTAATATCAATTCGCATGTACACATTCGAGTTCTCACTATGGTTCAACGAACATTTAGAACTAAGGGAACAGCTACAACAAAATTATGAGAGTCAGCTATTACAATTAATATATAAACAAAACAAGTATCCCTAGCCTAATAATTAGATTGCTATAAATTGCTTGTACACAGTAACACCTCTTATCTCATTTAGACAAACGCAATACAGTGATAAAATTAATGAAGCTGTAGAGAGGAGAGACTGAAGCCAAGGCGAGTCAAGCAAGTAATACAGTTGAAGACAGACTAAGTCCTATACTTCTTAACTTCATACCAATTCATCATCAACATAAAAATGCGGTTTTCGTTTTACAATTACATCTTCTTTAGGTAAAAGTAACCATCGAACAGTATCATACTAGCACTATTGCAAAACTAACTAACAAGAAATGCTATTTCCTTGTGTCAAATAAGAATTTGACTAGCTACAAATATGAACTGAAATTTAAGGGGGAAAATACAATTTTTAAGATTAGATAACGGAAAATTCAAAACTGAATACAAACCTTGGGTGAAACAACGGTGGCAGCCTTGACAAGAAGTCCACGGAATGACCTGAGGGAGACCCCACTTTGCTTAAGAGGTGAAAAGGATGAAACTTTTACAGAATTTTGCCTCAGCCCTTCAAATGATGCAAACTCTTTCGCTGAAACTGTAGATGCTGTCAACTGTATCGCTGCCATTTCTTCCAAAAATAAAGAAAACGATAAACCAATTAATTTAATCAATTAATCGAGAAATAAAATGCAAAATAGAGCATCTGAAATGGGAAGATTTGAAAGTACCTTAAGGGAAAAGTGATTTGAGTATGAGTTGAGAAGAATTGGTTGGTGGGTTCTATAAAAGAGATAACAAAACCCTAGAAAGTTCTGAATTGATTAGAGAGGAGGTTTTATACAAGGATAAGATGGTTCTAGAATTTTATTTTTTATGGATGGTGCAATTTTTGGTATTTGGGGCTCTCTTCTGTGCTTTATTTGTTTTGTCAAGGGAAAGTTTCACAAATAGCACTGATTGGAAGAAAACATTTGATCTTCGTTCCTTAAAACTCATTTTTTCAATTTTTTTTTAATCAGTTTCATGAGAACTAAAATTTTTATTAACTTTTCTACCACACGTTTCACCATCTTTTATCAAACTTATTAAAATGTAATTTTTATTCAAATCGAACGGGGCTTAGTAAACTTCACTTTTAAAACTAAAATTGACAAATTAATAACTCAACTAATGATGCAGAGAACCACGTCAATAACCAAAAATAACGACATCTGAGATCATCTTCTAAGGAGGAAATGATGCAAGGAAAATACAAACATTCTATATTCACGGGTATTAATTATCTCGACTTTCCTTTTCTATTCAATCCCGACTTGAAGCTTGAACGTCGGAGGATCTACGGTAGAAACCTTTCTAGCATACCATAAAACACTTCTATTTACTGTGGGAATGAACTTGTGAAAGCCAATACGAAAAATACTTCACAATTGGAATGCTTTTTTATTTTTCAAGACTTGCATTTTGATAGTGGAAATGCTGTAGTTGATGATCAGTTCAAATTATTTGAAGTGGCTTCATCAGTGTATTTTGTAGATTTCTAACATATTTTTATGTTCACGACATTGACAAGAGATGTCGTGCAAATTTCAATGCCCAGAGCGTGTTATTGTTTTTTATTTTATTTTTTCATATATGTTTAATGTGCATCCTTATAAAATTGGAAAACGTATATATATTTGACCCCACATTGTGTAGTGTTTTATACGGACATGTACAAGGAAAGTGAACTTCTTAGTTTGTATGACACGTTATTATGAGTAAGCTTTTGTTAATTTAGGGTTTGACAAAATTTTCGAATTGAATTGAAAGAAAAGGAAAATCCTTTAAATTTATTCGGTGCATGCTGGACGGAAAGTGTGTGGAATGGAAATCCAAATATTAATTCACTTCTACTAGAAAATTGTTATTGAATCGACGAATTTGATTCGATTCTCGATTCTACATTAAGAACCGAAAAAATCGAATCTCCATAATTTTTTATATTAAATAAGCCAGGTATTTTTTTTCTAAATAATTTGATAATTAATTAATTTAGATCAAACACAAAATATGATTTTCCTATTTCTAATTTTCGGCACAAGTCCAACATAGTCAAATTGATTTAAGTTTTATCCAAATCTCTCATTCTACCGTGTCGTTTCTACCGTTTCGAAGAAATCAAATAGAAAACTTGTTTGCACCTCTCTTCATTATTGTGAGCTCCCTATTTTTCTCTTCCTATAATTTTATTAGTTAAAAATATGAAAAACTCAACAAAGAAATGCACAAAAAGATATCAAGAAATTGAACTACGTTATTTTGTAAGAATTAAAATTAAATATATTATTAGTTAAATTAATGTAACATTGTTGTAAATATTAACAAATATAATTATTGTATGTAACCTAGGAATCGAATGGAATCGAACCAAGTCAGTCCTATAATTAAATTTAGATTCGATGATTTCACTTACTAAATACTCGAAAATTCCAGTTCGATTTGATTTTGGACGACGTACAGCCCTAAATAGAGCTTTTACAAGTAGAATATAATTATAGTACTAAATAGATCTGGAATAGTGAAAAACTCAACAAAGAGATGCACAAAAAAATATCATGAGATTGAACTACGTTATTTTGTAAGAGTTAAAATTAAATATATTATTTGTTAAATTAATGTAATATTGTTGTAAATATTAACAAATATAATTATTGTATGTAACCTAGGAATCGAACCAAGTCGGTTCTATAATTAAATTTGGATTCGATGATTTCACTTATTAAATACTCGAAAATTCTAATTCGATTTGATTTTGGACCACGTACAGCCCTAAATAGAGCTTTTACAAGTAGAATTTTATTACTTACTATTCATTCCTTTATATACTTCTCACATTAACAATTAGCCAACCGCGTTTCAATTGAATTTTATAGAAACTTTACATTTTTTCTTTCCAATTGCGTGACACCCTACCCATTGGTTTTTATGGCCTGAGCTTATGGGTCAATTTCAATATAGAAGAAACATCGTTTTTTTTAATAAAAACACATTTGATTGAACAAGTAGAAAAGTATACCTCTGGCAACTAATGAGGAGGGACCATAGGACTTCCGAATATCTAGAACGATGATAGTACAATTCAAATATCGAAGTAGAGCCTGATTGAAATTCAAATTCAAATTCAATTTTGCCACTTTAAAACATTTACTGCTCGATAATTAATTTTTTAATATTTACAACAAAACTATATTAATTTAATTAATAATATGTTCAATTTTAGCTCTTATAAAATAACGTAATCCAATCTTGAGATATCTTTTACGCATCTCTTTATTGATTTATCATAAATTTGACAATTAAAATCACATGAAGAGAAAGATAACAAGTTCACAATAATAAAGAGAGGTTTTCAGTTCGATTTCTCCATACAGAATTGACATTATGGTAGAATAAGATATTTGTGTAAAATTTAGGCGATTTGATTAATTGGACTTGGACTGGAAATTAGAAATATGAAAATTATATTTTAAGTTTGAGTTAAATTAATTAGTTCGCAAATTTATTAGGAAAAAAATTGAACTTATTTAAGATAAATAAATTTATGAATATTTGGTTATTGTTCTAGAATCGATGAGGATGACAAAAAAATCCGGCAAACCCGATACCTGCGGGGCCTGCCACGAAAATGGGGTTGGAATTACTCGCTTAATTGGATATTCGGGTCGGGTTGGGGACCAATAACGGGTGCACCGCCCCTTTATTTTTATTTTTTTTTAGAATTCAATATCGTAAATGAAAATTTTCACAAAATTTTATTAGTTCTAATAGAAAATTAAAATTATCTAAAAAATATGACAAATAATAAAAGTCTTAATTTACCAAATATATTTGAATAATTAAATTTTAAAAATAAGTAAAAATTTAAAAATATATTATTATCTCAATCTAATGAATGTGAGCAATAAAATGAATTATCAAAAATTTAACAAATAAAATTAACTGGGTGGGGGGCTAGGGAGGTCACCTCGCCCCGCCACATTCCGTCTCGTTGTCATTCCTAACATTAATTTAATTTAAAAGGAATCGTCCAATCCGTCGACTCTCGATTCAAATACTCGTTAGGGTATTTAATTTAAAAGGAATCGCTCAATTCGGTTCGGTTCGGTTCGGTTCGATTCGATTCGGGTCCGATTCGGTTCGAGAGTTTTGTTCAACCATATTTGGAGGAACAATATGATGCTCGCAAGATAATTTACTAAAATTGATATATATGT
>CAIGRN010017744.1:0-36709 GCA_903798345.1 Fraxinus anomala
GGACCAATAAACTATATGTGACCAATGAATTAAATAAAATATGACCATTACATGATATGTGGCCTAAAAATTATTAATTTGTGACCAATAATTTGATAAATTGTGACCTAAAAATAATTTATATTCAATGAATGTGATGTTTGTGATCATAAATAAGTATTTTGACTTATAAATTTTGTGATCTGCGATCGATGAACAAATTGTGACTTTTACATTTTTAAGTTGTGATCGATAAAAAAATTGTGACCTACGAAAATTTTGAATTGTGACCTAAATTTTTTTGCCGGAGTTGGAACACTAGTCGAAATCAGAGTAGTCGTCGGAAGAAAGTAGCGGCGGAACGGTCATCGGACTCTGGCCCCGGAATCGAAACGGTCGTCGAAACGGTCACCGGAGATGAGTTGTGACCAGAACGGTAGCCGGAATAGTCCCCGAAACGGTAGGGGTGGTGGAGGTGAGGTGGGGTAATTATATTATATTAGAATTAAATATTTAATAATAAATTGATTTAATAATTCATTATTTCATAAATAAAAAATTAAAAAACCTGATTTGTGAAATTTGAAACTTGTTTTTGTATTTTTGAAATGGTGNTTCTCGTATTAACTTGAGCTTTACGTTCCAATTCAAAGTTTTGTTTCTTTCATTCTTTGTAATTTGTTTGTGTGTTTGAGAGACATTATTTTGGAAGAATGTATTTTGAAAAATAGATTGATGGAAAATATGTGGTTGAAAAAGAATGAAAAGTTATTGATGTGATGTAAAATATTATTTTATTAAAGAACGTGTAGTTGAAAATGAGTAAAAAAATAAAAATGAAAATTTTAATATGTCTCAAACAGGGATTTACATTCCAATTCTAACTTATTATAGCCAGTCATAGAAAGATTTTATAAAAGAAAAGTTCTTAAGATTGCGGAAAATGTTAATGAGGAGATTTCAAATAGAGACGATTTTGATATTGCAAACTTCCCACCGATCCTGGATTGACTTTGACACTAATTCTTCCTATTTCATTTTTAGTATAATATGAGTTATAATGTTATTTTTTTTATCTTTACTAATATCGTCCGCATTGAAAAAATTTCCTAGATTTGCTCCTAACTAAAATCAAAATTGATCTTCAAACAATTCAATACAAGCTAGAGAAATTACACACAGATTTCTCCGCACTCTCATCTCTCCAAAAACGTCAAAAAAAAATTGTTCACCAATTATGCATGTCAAAACATTCTTCATCTACAAATTACGACCTAGAAAATACAATTTTGCTGGTTGTAAAGAGGAAATCTTGCCAGATGTTTTACAGGTGGCAGCACCTGGTTGGTTATTAATTTGGCAGTGCTTTATTTCGTACACGTAGCAATGTCCTAGAAAATAACCCAAGGGAAAGAAAAAAAAAAGACAAAAGAGAAGGAGAAAAATAAAATCATTAACCGCAGCTTTTCCTGAATTACACTTTAGCCCCTAAACTTTGCAAGTATTACAATTAAGTCCAAAATTACTTTTCAATCTTCAAATGACGCATATTTTTTTTGGTTTTAGACAGGATATGCTCAATAGTATAAATGACATTTTTGACTAAAAGTTAAGAATATTACCCACTTTATTCTGTCATAAATCAAACGTTAGTATAGATATTTGACCAAGGTAATTTATTTTTTATTTACGGACAAAGGCAAATTTAACATGATCACCACATGCAAGTTGCAATGCAACAGTAGATTTGGGTTCATAACTTTATTGAAAGCAGTTCAAAACCCAGCACGCCATTCTGCTTTCATTTTCCCATTTTTCTTTCAATTAATTTCACTTTAAAGAAGAATTCTACACAAAAGATAGATTGATGCGTATTCAATTGACAGGTCTGCAAATCTAGATAGAGAATTCGGATTTATCAGATCAAAATTGCAGCCTGTTTACAGAGTTAAAATCAATCCATGGCCGCAGAGATCAAATCTAGTGGTGGGATAAAATTCAAATCTAGTTGTGATGGGTCGTCATCATCATCAAAGGTCAGGATTGATTCATCTGTCAACAAGAAGAAAGTTGTAGAGAAATCCATCCCCAAATCTGAGGTGCCCAGTGTTTAATTTTGTTCTTAAATTGAGGTTTATATCTGCCAAATTGGGCATTTTGTTCTCCTATATGATCTGCCGAAATCATTCTTGTACATAAACTGAGGCGACCATCTGCCAAAGTTATTCTCTTTCGTATTCAAAATCAATTGGGAATTTCGTTCTTCTATATAATTCGGAGCTGTTCATCTGCCAAAATCATGTTTTTGTAAGTAAATCAATTGAGAGTTAGTATTTCTATTTTGGGTGACCATATGCCAAAATCACCCCTTTTCGTATGTAAATCAATTGGGAGTTTTTTATTTCTATTTTGTGCATCGTTCTTGTATATGGATTGAGGTGCACCATCTGCCAAAACCACCCCTTTTTGTATGAAAGTCAATTGGGAATTTTCTATTTTTATTTTGTGCATCATTCTTATATGCAAAATAAGGTTTCCATTAACAAAAATCATTGCTTTTTAACATTTAAAACTTTCTCTTCAATCATTTACTATGATGCATACTGTTTTTTGTTTTTCTTTTAACTTGAGGACTGATTTCCCGTACGGATTTGTATATTTATTGAGCTCACAATTTTTTAGTTTTTTTTCCCTTTAAATTTACTGAGATTCGATTATCCGACATGGTGTAATAGTAATTAGCAGTGAATTGGGTGTTTATGGATCCCAATTGACGCTGCGAAATCCTACACCAGAAATAAACATGTGATCTCTTTAGATTCCACATAACACCGAGGTTAGATCAAGTTCTGGAGAAACTCGTTAATTTTAACTTTATTTCAATGATCAACTAGCTGGCTTCAACCCTAGTTCTTGTGTTATAAGGAAATGAAGATAAAATCATAGAAGAATATTCTCCCCTACGAACAATAATAACTACAAGTGCGGAAATAAAATAACTAAAGCAATATAAGGGACTAGAAAAACTGAAATAAGTGCAGCTCATCGGCCTAGTTGTGCCTCTTCGTGGCCGTTTCCTCTTGTCCGCCTTCGGGAGTTCCAGTTGAGCCTTGAGAATATGAATTGATCCTCAGTTGCATCACCAATTTGTATTTTTCTGATTTATTTTGTGAAATATGTGCGAGTGTATGTTCTTTTTTTTATATATATAAAATTTATCACTTTATAGTTATTTGTCATCTTGGTTTTTATTTATTTTTAATTGCTTATTCTCAAATGAAGCTAAAAATGAAAACAACATCAAGTTCATCAAAGACTGTCAAAAAAAGGGTGACCAAAACAAGAGAGAAAGGTTTTTCCTTGCCGGGACAGAAATATGACATTCCTGAAGAGGTTATGTATCTCTTATATTCCCTTAAAAGTTTTGTTTGCTTATTATCTGTAGGAAGTTTAGACTGACTGAATTCTCGTTCTTTTCCGTGTTGTTGCTTCATGTGAACAGCGAGAACCGCTGAGGATATTCTATGAATCACTATCTAAGCAGATACCATCAAGTGAAATGGCTGAGTTTTGGTTAGTTTTCTTTTTATCTGGGCCACTTTGTAGCATTGTTAAGTATTGTCCAGTGAAGCCATGCTATCAATCTGGCTCCTTTAAAACTGGACAAATCTTACCAAGTTTTGGCAATTCTTAATCTATAAGATTCATGTAGCGTAGGAGATGGTTATCTTCATGAAGTAAAAATGGATGCCAATTAATTCGTTATATTTCAACTTATTGCATTAATTGTTTTTTGTGACACGCCATACTTCTTAGGAACATGTTTGGCTAAGCTTAGATTGTTTATTACAAGTAAGTTGAAAAGTTTAAAATAAATGATGTTTGTATGCTTTGTGCTTAAAAAGTTTACCTTATTTTGACACGAAGTTACGAGTTACTTTCAAAATAAATAACATTTTTTATTTAAAATCCATATTGGTATACAAATCCCCTAACTTGTCTTGCAGGAGTTTCTCTCATAGATAGTGACAATTGCAACCATAGATGTTTTATCCTCTTATAGAAAGTGACCTCATTGTACTTCGTTAACATGGTATCAATTTTTTTTCTTTTTCTTTTCCAGTTTGAAATCCTATGCACAACCATGATCTAGATATAAAAAACCTCTAGTGTACCTTTAAGATACCTGTAACTTCCTAGAACGTGGGAAATCAAGTAAAAGACTAAAGAACTCCCTGCAAAGGGGATACTTGGAATGGTTTAAAAGGCATGAATGCAGACTCAGATATGACACATCATGAACGTTGCATGTATCCAAAATCCAGGATTGACAGATTAAATTACTATACAAGTTTATTAACGTGTTCACGAATAAGGTTACAACTACAAGAATGCCCAATATTCGATCTCCAATTCCTAGAACCCATTTCCTTATGTTTTTCCTACAATAAGTGACTGGCATGGTTGCAGGGGAATACAAGAGAATTCAGGGAGAAAGATGGAGCATGTACATGGCAAAGACTGCAAATTCCAGCCACAAATGTCAATAATAGAAAAAATACCCACAATATTTAATGAAAGTGGTTCTTACATTTGCCTCGGATCAGCAGGGGGTCCCAGGATTGTTCTGCATCCATGTCACGGTGAAAAAGAATTGACAAAAGTTAAGTGGGTGGGGGAGATTGGTTACCTCTTAGTCCTCTTGCCTTTGCTTTTCTAATCGAAAGACACCTTCTCTGAATTTATGTATTTGGTCGGATGGATCAGATTTCTTGTGTATCTTTCTTTATAAAGAGAAACATAGTTTAGTATTAATTTCAGCTCTTTGAGTCTGGTTGTAGTAAGAGAATTAATTTTCCTAACGGTCATCTGCACTCTTTCGGATCATCTAACAACTGAACTTAATCAATTCCGAACTCAATGTTGGGACCATGGGAGTATCAGTATATTTGGACCTCAATACTCTATCTCAAACTTCCTATAATACTTCAGTTTCTTTGCTGCATCTTGAAGTTTCTTTAAAATAGTGAATTTGGATTTGACAATGAACTTCAAATCCACAGTTCAAAATAAAGGTAAGCCCATAACCCTATAATAAAGGACACCCCTTAGTCCAGAATTCCAAATGGAATAACTCAATGTGGTCAATATGGAATTACAAATCTTCTGTAGGAAACCTGGATGAAAACAATCATCAAGAGGACTCATCTTGGTTCAGGAAATATCATGAGCAAGGTGGATGTCAATTAATATCATCACGAATATAAATTGGAGGAAGAAAACTCAAGATCGCAGACAATAGATGTGTGGAGCACTTTGTTAGATAACTACTCCTGAAATTTCAACTTAAATGGACACAGATAAGCCTTTTGATTACCTCTAGGAAAGTGCTGGCCAAGACCCTTGTTTATAGACTTTCTGCCCACAGTTGTTTCAAGCTCTTTACCTCACTCTGTTGGCTGCTCACTACAAACCATAGAATGAACACTTCAAGTCTTCTCACCATAGCCCACCTCAATTGGTATGTAATGCCACTAAGAAATAAAATCCATTTCTTCCTAGTTTTATGTATGTTTACAAATTATAATTTTTAGACATGCTTTATCTTTTCTCTGGTTCTTAATTTTGGAGCTTCTTCCTCCCTTTATTTATGTAGTTGCCTTTGTATTGGATGTTTCATTCACTTCTAATTGTTAATTTTGAACAAGACTAAGCTCGAAAGCAAGTCACCGTTACATAAATTTTTATTTTCATCCATGTTTGGATAAGATACCTTTCTTACTTTTAAGTAAAAATGATATTTTGAAAGTTCTCTTACATTACTAGAAAAATAAGTAACTAATTTCTAACTTTGACCAATTAAAAATTACTCATTTACTTATAAGCTTATTAGCCAAACGTGTTGTTTGTCTCACTTATCCTGTCTCTGGTATCTAGCATTCTATTCCATTCTGTAATTTGGCATCCAAAGTCAGAGTAATGCTGACAAAGTAAGAAATTATATGTGCAGGTTGATGGAACATGGGATGCTGTCTCCTGAAAGAGCAAGGAAGGCACTCGACAAAAAGCAGAGGAAGCAAAAGCAACTTCGGACTGGTACTCCTATCAAATCTCCACTGATCCCACCTTCAAGTAAACCCATGATCTCCAAAAAGTCACTGCTGGTCCCCAAAAATTGTGACGCAAAAGCAAAGAAACGGATATTAAGTGAAGAGGACGATGATTTTTTGCTGAGTCCCAAGAGGAGGAAAGGGTAAGCAGAGAATCTTCCTTTTCTATTTGTATAACTGTAGTTCACAAGGGATTAATTGCAATATAGATTAAAACTATCAAAAATATGATAGATGAGAGATTCTTTGTAATTCCTGATTTATGACTACAAATAGACACAAAGACTCGAACCTTTGTCTTTGAGAAAATAAGTTATTTCATGTAATGAGCCCCTACTTTAATTATGTACTTGAATAAATCTGTCATTCCTTAAGATTTCTCTAATACATTTACTATGTCGGTTTTCCACTGAATTTTTCTACTGTTTCATTCATACGAGAAAATATTTTACAATAAAAACATGTAGTATTCATGATAATCCAATTGGTTTGTAAATATGCTTATAAGATTATTTGGCTAGAATGTATAGAAAACCACGTTTCCATTTAATGAAAATGTGCAGATTACGGTCCTCAATGAGAATCAACTCCTGAAGCAAATTTACCCCAAGGAACTTTGGTAATTGAAAAATTATTATCACAAAAATAGATAAATGTGAAAGAACGATAGATCAGAAGGGATTGTTAGTTATAAGCATTTAAATTAAACACAGTCCATTTAATCTATAGATAGAAGCTTCAGATAAGTTGATGGTGAGTTCACCGAGTTCAGTTATTAGATGATGACTTCCTACCTGTATGCCTTTCTGATTCTCTGTTACCTGCCATTTATACTCAATGCATAGATAACAACTGCTGCACATGCTTAACGAATTTACTTATAAGCAATTAAATAAGTTTTGAAGTAATAATTTTTTATTGAACAGAGTTGTGACCGAGTTATGTGCAAAATAAGTAACTATTGATAATCCTCTGGTGATGGTGAAATCCAGTGGCTGTGATCTATGTTGCTTGACATTGGTTAAAAGTGTCCAATGCATGAGGTTCATTGCTCCCTCGTAACATATTTTATGAATTTCATATTATTTTGGAAAATCATGTCACGAATGTCAATTTTGAGGCCTGGACAAGAGATCAATATCAGCATATCTTGTAAATGATATAGTCTGAGTAGCATGCCATGGCTTATTATCACATGTTCATATGCATATGGTTTAGATAAATTGTTTTCAAGGTTGTGCGTTCTCAGTTTTGATGAGCATTTATTGATGAAAAGGAGAGAAGAATTAATTATAGATTTATCTACATTTATGTTAAAGGCGTCACCAGTTATTTTATAGAAAGTTTCAAGGATTTGACATGGTAGATAAAAGCAAAACTCAACTCGACACTGTAATTGATAAGATTTAGCTTCTTTTTCTTTATTAATGTCGTATTCTCTAATTCCCATCACCATACATTCCACAAAAAGCCAACAAGAAATATCAAAAAAATTTGTTGATGCTGATTGCCCCTTTAGCAGCAGCTCTCTAGGTTTTCTTCTACAGACTCTTTGTTTTGAAGTGTATATTATGTCTTTTTTGGTGCCCTTAGAGGAGTAGTGGGTCGCTCTCAGCCTGAGACACCGAGCTGGGAGGGTTGGGCTGTCGAAATCAATTTTATTTTCCCTTTTTTTTTTTTAACGAAAAGAAAGTGTTTATTATGTCTGAGTTTGTTAATCTTCAGTCATAAAACCGCCCTGGCTATAGTACTTTTTGCACTTTCCAGCATGAAGAGCATTCATTCGTGCCCATTATTAGTGTTTAAACAATCAGGGCTTGTTCCACAAGGTAGACACAGCAACGGACAAGAAGAAAATTAAGGTTAAAATCTTGTCATTTATATTGCCAATTTCTGTGTAGGGAAGGCATACTCGATGATTGATATATTAAATTGCATGATATTATATGAGATTAAGGAAGAAAGACGTGAGAGGGTCGTTAGCTGTCTTGTAACGACCGTCTTGTTTACTACAATTCACCCTTGCATACCGTTGGCATCTGACCTCCGAGGTCGTTAAGAACAGTTTGTTACACGTACTAAGCTCATGCTATTGTGAGATCGGATTCGTGAGATCAGTTCGGATTACGTTATTTACTAAGGTTTGAAAGGATATAATGATTAAAGATTCCTTACACATTATACAAATTATCAATCGATAAGTAAGATATGAAAGGTCTTATATCAGCGCCCAACAATTCAACCAATTATATGTCTTAGCTTCCTTTTATAAGTAATTCATTAATTGTTGGGGACCACATGTAAGGTGAACTCATGATGACTTGACAGATCGAGCTCATTAAACCAATCCAAACATGTCAACGATATACTTTTTTAACTCAGTATTGTAGCTGATAAGACAGAGAAACAAAGTATGCATGCAAATCTTCCCCTATAAAAGGGCAAGAGAAAGATGAAATATATACTTCATATTTCAAATATCTTCTTATAAAAAAAAAAAAAAGCAAACACTTGTAGTTACAATGAGAACATGCAAATCTGAGAAAATTCTTATTTACATTTTAAGTTAGCTTGAATCTTGTTCTTACAACTTTCGACGTCAACACATACTATTCATGCTTATGAGTTGTCAATTTCAAAGAGCAAGCGTCAAAAATCTTGAAAGTATATTGTTCAATTTTATTGAGTATTACGCACCAAACATGTATTTGACATTTAATATATAATATTAGACAAGATATAATATTTGGCATTCTTGTTTACCAATCATGACGAATTGTCAATTACAATTAACATAAAAGAAAAACTTGCTATTTATATTATCTAGTATTGCATGCTAAATATTCAGCTGTGTGCGCTATATTTAAATGTATATTTGTTCAATGTTACATGCCCAGCAAAACAGGGCAGGGGTCAAACTGAGTGATGACTACGTCTTCCATAACATCTTTTTCCTATAGAATTTTGTCAGGAATTACTCCTGTTTGACAATTATTATTTCAAAATCATTTTTTTTACATATATATTTTAAATAATGTATTCATACAATAAAATATTATGTACGTAAATTCAAAAAGTTTTCTTATCTTTTAACCATATATATTTTTTTAAAAAAATCACTATTTAAAATTTTATTTTACCCTAATAATGAAGGTCAAATATTTAACGGATGTTATTTGACTACGAGAGTAAGAATGAGCACAAGGACACGTTAGATCAGGTGAGCCTAATGCCAACAACTCAGAAAGAAATTAACGTGACTTTTATTTGAATAGTGAACAACTGTCTATTCATCTAAAATTATTAATGATTTTTATGAATAATATTATTGAATCTCACAAATATGTGGATAATAAAAGATTAGTGATCATGAATGAATTGAGTGATTGAAATTAATATTTGAATTTGACTAAATAGAAAAAATAAATTATTAGTAACTTTTTAGGAAATAAGAATAGATGCAACGACTAACTGACAAGTTGGGTAATGCGAAGATGTCTACGTTGTTAACTATTCCCCATTTGAAGATGTCTAGATGAATAAGTTTTCCTAAGCTTCAGGCAAAGAAAAAATGAAGTCCAATAGATTCAAGACAAATAGCATATTTGAAATTGTAACCTTTGATTCATAACTAAAAGATGCAGCTATTCATGGAGATAGTTATATACAAATTGTACAATGAGGGTGTGTGTCAATCAGTAGGCCCTTTTTACTTAATTCGAATGTCCAAAGATTAACTTACATTTCTTAGTCATACCAACCCAACTAAATAACAATTAAGAAATAGGTTTTAAGATGACAAGTAACTTGAACATCGATAGGACAGCTTTAACATAAAAATATGTCCCACTTTCTTGAAAGCGGGAACAATCCAATCCAACGTTCCATTAGCAACGATAAAAATATAAATAATTAAATGAATTCAATCTACCCACATAAATTTCATTAGCAAATAGAGTAACAAAAAAAATCAATTACTATAGGGAAAATCGGTTGAGAACAAAATAACGATTTAAGAAATAACATAAAAGACAATAATAGAATAAAGAAAAAATAAATTATTTTAGCCTAATTAGTCGTTAACTTATGGAAAAAATAGAAAAAACAAGATTTTATCAATGATATTAGCAATTTCCCGTTGACAATTAGTGACAAAAGCATTGTCAGTAATTGCTGACGAAAGTTTTACTCTTGATTATCAATAGTAACAATGTCGATAATTTCATTCGAATCATTGATAATTTCATTGAAACTTGTGATGAGGATAGAGTCAACTATCCTCGATGGAATTTTCGTCAACGATCAATTTATTCTATTAATTAGTTTTTTGTTATTATTTGTAAGGGACTGGTGTGATATATTACACTTTATATATTTATAATTATGTATTTAATAGTGAGCGTGAGCGAAACGGTCAAGTAATTTTTAGTTATGCTTGAAATCGTTTTTTATTTGAATTTCCGCAATTACTTTCAAGTAGGCATTCTTCATGTGTTCTGTTACTTTGATAATGCACTTAATTTATGCATTTCAAGCTCTCGATCATGTTTGATTGCTTTCTTAGTGAAGAAGATTTTTTGTGCTTATGATCAAGAATTTAAAATACTTCATAATTAGAATGATAAAATACACGCAAGATTTATCTATAGTTAACAGCCATGTGAAAAATAAGAGGTATATAAAGGACCTTTTGATATTTTCTTAATTCAATCAAATATGGGTCATTGACCAACTTGTTAAAATATGAATAAGCTGAGGACTAGATGCAATTTTAAGTACAACATAGTACCACTAGAATGTGCCTATGTCTAGAGGTGTAAAGAAGAACCATAAGTCGCCTTTCAAGTCACTTGATGCAAGTTTCTATAATTTCGTTACATATTTAATCTTGAATAATTCTCGATGTACATAAAATTTGTATATAGAGGTATCCACACGAGTGTACATGTAACACGTCCCTTTAATCTTATGCAGTCATTCGTGTTCCACTTATCAAATTAACATACCTTTAATACTTAATTAAAAAATTAATTAAATAAAACGAGATGTGGTTTACAAAGCCCAAACATGAAAATGGCATGTCTCAATCCTCCAATGTCGTGCCACTGAGGTCAAAAGATTAGATGTGGCCATGAATATATCAATATTTTGAAGTGCTTGGAATCATTCTAATATTCTGTATAATTATAGTCCAAGCTTATGTCCCATCAACAGCTCAATTTGTTGGTCCACGATTCAATTCAACTTCTTCTAAGGTACATTTTGGAGAGGAAGAGAAGCTTTTACATCATTTAATAGAATATAAAGTGGAGTGGGTCAACACTATCTTTGAATTATTCTAATGAAAGACTATTCATTTTCTCCTAAACTATTTGTACTTCCATTTTCTTCTTGAAAATCATAATCTATCAAAGGAGAAGACCAAATTCCATAACATGATAGTAGAGGTCGTGCGTTGGGGCCCAAGGGACATTGGACCCCATTGAACAAAAATTCTGAAGTGTCCAAAAATTAGTTTATCTTCGCGATGAAAAACTACACGAGGCGTCAAAGTTTGATGAAGAATTTTGCTGACTCAACGATAGTGGAAAAGTTCTCACAATTGAGAACAATAGTTCATGAGAGTGGAATCCGATCACTTTTTGATTGTAGAATGGGGATTGTAAGCGCATAATTCTTCTATTAATTAGTAGGGGTTTACCCCAAACCTCCAATCTAAATTAATTAAGTGAATTTTTCTCTAAAAAGAAAAGAAAAACTTGTCCTTTCTAGGGAGAGAAATGGAGAATAAAAGAATATAAATGAAAGAAGACTAAAAATCCTTCTTTTCATAAGCAGGAAGTTTGATAAATGCTCAAATATAAATGGAAAGAATTCTAATTTTTTCCCTAAGTTATTGAAAATTGTGAAAAAACTGGTTGATCTACTTATAATTTAGGTAAAACATAAAAGATATGCTTCTCAAATGATTTAACCCTTTTTAAAGAAAAATAATGGTTAATAATAATTTTCCCCAAATTTCATGCATCTAAGATTTAAAACAATATTTTCATGTACGCATTAATGGTTATGTCTACTCTTGAACTAGTGTTTAATTTGGGTGTCTCGTCTCATGACCCATCCGAACCACAATGTTTAACAGTAGCCCAAGGACCGTGTCGAATCCTCGTGAGATATCATACACTTTATAATTTGTTTAAAATGTTACCCTTGATCGTTTAGGTTCATATTTGTAATAAGTTTCAAGCATGGATAAAAGAAGACGATTTTTCTAAGATTATTTATTATCTTATTTCTTTCGATTTACATTGAACCTAGAGCAAAAAAATAATTTATTTAAACTACAAACATCAAACCCCGAATTAAGAATAAGCTTTCCCGTGACCATATAATTTATTTCATTAAAAAGCTACTGTTTAAAAAATAAAACCTATTATGAAGTAAGTATATATGTCAACTCTTAACTAAAGGAAATAAATTTTTTTCAAATCTGAGAATTTACGACGTGACCTCTAACCAATAGAATTTCATAGTATATCCTTAAAAAAAAAAAAAAAATACAGAGAGTTAGAGCTAAAGATGAATGTCTAATACTAGTATGCTTTTCTACGTACAATTAGGACAATGTGTGCTCTTGTTTGAAAGTTACTTATTTAATTATAATTAAACTCACTTATAAGTGAAGTTTTTAAACTTCATCTCAAAACCACAATTATACATGAGTTGTAATAATCAGTACGGGTTGATCCACCAACACTGTACGGGTTTGGACCCAAATAAGGTACGGTAAATGGCTGAAAGTTGATCCACGGATAATGAAAGTTGGCAATAGGACCTACAAAAGAAAAATCAAATAGACAATAATCTTAACATAGTTATCTAGGTAGTATCTGGAATATGTTGCCTAACTACGACCACGGTAAAAGAACGTCAAAATTAGTAGCCAATAATCTCCTGATACATTTCATTTTATTTGTAAAATTAAGTGTAATTTACAACTCACAAAATCAATTACTAGTGGAACTAAAGTTATTACAACTATTTCATAGCTTCACCTATACTTAGAATGTTTTTACCTATGTTTTTGCTAGTTACGATTGTTATTCTTTAAGTCACAATTTCATTGTGTCCACATACTCTGGGATTGTTTAACAAAGCTTTTAATAAAATTTTGATAAAAAAAAAATGAAATATATGGTGAAAAAGTTGTGATTGTATAAAATATATGGTTAAAATTGAAATCTGATCGGTTAAAAAATTGACAAAATTTGACAAAATTTTATTAAACAAGCACTCAAATACTTCCCCCCCACCCCCACCCCACCCTTCATTTTTTTAATATATTCCTCTTATGCTTGCATGACAAAACATCTCGTCGCTGTCACATATATGTACAAATGTTGAAATTGGATTGCTGAATTTTGTGAAGCCCAAATAAGTGGACACTCTGCTACCAGCTCTATTATCATTATGGCCCAATAAGCCGAAGGATCCAGAATTATGGTAAACACGCTTTTTAAATTGAAAAGGCGCTTTTGTTGGATTATCGACATGTGGTTGATCCTGTACTGTTGAATGATACAATTGGCTCTGTTTCATATAAATAAGAGGCTTGTGACTTTAGGGTTTCAGAATGAAACCCTAGTTGCTTCTCTCTCATTCGTTTGTCTTAGCTGTGTGTTCTTGTTAGTAATTCTCTCTATAAATACTTAGTGCTATTGTGAGGGAGAACACAATAGTATTTCTCGTGTAAGTTGATACTGATTTTGAGAGGATTATGTAAGTGCATGTGAGAGTTTTAAGAGCTTGGTGTTCTTGTAATCGAAACTTTGCCTATTTTTGGGCGGTACTAATGGATTTGAGCTTAATTCTAACGGATGCTTAACTAAGCGTTAGAAGCGATCGGTGAATCTCCGGGGCCTTTGGCCATAAATTCTCCGTGTACCTTTTTTACCTTTCTTGTTATTTTGTTTGTGTTTTTCATTTTAAAACGTTGAGTTACAAAGTTTAAGTAAAATCTGGGACCAACAGTGGTATCAGAGCTTGAAATTTTTTGATTCTTACTTCAAATTTGTTTTAAAAAACCTCGATCTGGTTTTGGCTAACTCTTCTGTTTTAAAATAAACAATTTGAGACGATTTAATTTTTTGGTACCTTTGAGTATCTGTTAAACGTTCTTGAAAAGAAAGGATTTTTGAAAACCACCCCAAATTTACCTTTGTCTTGGTGTACTTGAGAAAACTCTAGAATCTTAGGAAATTAGGGTTTTGGCTTGAAGAAATCCAAAATGTTTTTATTGATTCTTGAAACTTATATTCTGCAACTTTGTCTGTACTATAATATCTTTGTTGATACTCTCTTTGTGTTTTATTTATGGGATATGCCCTTCTACATGTGAATAATTTGACATCATATGTGTTCATATGTATTAAATCCTCTCCTTTTAATGCTTATTGAGTGTAAATATACCCGTCTATCAATAATTTATTGTACATTCTTTGCCCTTATTTGGATTATATTCTCTACCCTGTAACTTGTTTGTTTGAAATTGATTTGTCTGATATATTCTTGTTTACGTCTTACTTGAGCACAATTACTACATTATTGCACAGCATGACTTCTAAGGTAGATGTTCATATTTGGGATGGAAAATGAGACTTTAGTCTATGGCGATAGAAAATTAAAGCTCTTATGCTACAGTTGAAATGTGCTAAAATTATTGATGAATCTTGGCCAAAAAACCTAGACACTCATAGGAAAACTGAACAAGATGAATTAGCTTCGAGTACTATGTTTCTCCACCTATCTGATTTCGTAATTAGAAAAAGTAAGGAAGATTAACACTGTTGTAGAATTGTAGACTGCTTTAGAAAAAACAGTATATCGCTAAAACTCTACCAAATAAGTGTTTTCTTTGGAGATAATTTTTTAGTTTTAAATCTGACCCTAGTATTGACTTAGAAGAAAACATGGACATATTTAATATGATCACTCAGGATCTAGTAAATTGTAGTGAAAATATCTCTGATGAGCAAAAAGTGATTGGTTTACTTAATGCACTATGAGAGAAATATAAAGACATAAGAAATGCTTTAGAATATGGTAGATGTAATATAATTCACATCTCTCTTTCGAACAGAGGATTGGAATTGAAATCTAAACATAAAGAGGTTTTTCATGTTGAGAATATCTCATCTAATAAAAAACTTCAAGTCAATGGTGTGAGTAATTTAAGTCAATCCAATTACAGTAAGGACAAGAACCTATTAAGAAGAAATTGGGTAATAACAAAGGGAAATACATGAAGATTAATAAAGAAAAGGCAAAGAACGAAAAGTGCTATTATTGTGGAAAAAATAGGTCATTTTATTAAAGATTGTTTTAAAAAGACTAATAATTAAAAGAATGGATCTAATATTGAGAATGGCTCTTTGGCCATTGCCGCCTCTTACAAAGAATCATGAGCTAATGTTGGGGTGGCCTATGTATCCTCAATTGAAAGGCCTAATCAGAACTGGGTTATGGATTTAGGTTGTTCATTTCACATTTGCTCCAATATTAGCTGGTTCTCTGGCTTCTCCAATCTTGATGAAGGTTTTGTGAAATTTGAAAACAATGAGTCTTGCCAAATTAAGGGCATTGGCAATATTGTTCTGAAATTGAAAAATGGTCAATACATAATGTTAAAACATATTAGGTATGTGTCAGCACTAAGAAGAAATCTCATATCTTTAGGCGTTTTAGACGATGAAAAATATCATATTGAGATTAAGAATGGTTTCACAAACATAATAAGAGACCAAAAACTTATTGTGAGTTCACCCAAAACTAATGGAATCTATGTTATAAATACATGACCTATTTTACCCAATGGTGTTGTAAACTTAGTGATGCACACTGATAAATCAGAGTAATTGCACAATAAAGTAGGTCATCTTGGTGAAAAAGGTTGTAAATTCCTTTCATATCAAGAGGTTTTTGGAAAGGACAACGTTAAAAAATTAACATTTTGTGAACATTGCATTATGGGGAAACAAGTTAGATTGTCTTTTAAGACAGACATACATAAGTCTCAAAATGTGCTTGAATATATGCATAGTGACTTACTGGGGCCTGCCATTGTATAAACAGTATCTGGCTATGGATATTACTTTCTTAACGTAAATGATTGGTCGAGGAAGATTTGGATTTTTTTGTTAAAATCTACGAATACCTTTACAATCTTTAGAAAGTGAAATAGATTAATTGAAAATCAAACTAGTAAGAAAATTAAGATTTTAAGAACTGACAATGAGCTTGAGTTTTGTAATACCGAATTTGATCAATATTGCAGTAAACATGGAATTTTGAGGCATAGAACTATGACATACACTCCTCAGTAAAATGAAATTGTTGAAAAACGAATAGAACCATTCTTGAAAAGACAAGATGCATGTTGATTAGTTCAGATTTACCAAAAATATTCTAGGGTAAGGCAGTAAAAATTGCATGTCATTTGATAAATAAATGTCTCTCTAGCTCTCTAAATGATAAAGTTCCTGAGCAGATTTGGTCAAGATCCATACCTGATTATTCCTATCTTAGAACTTTTGGATGTGCAGCTTAGCACACCATAGTGACTCCAAATTGAAACCAAAATCCTTAAAGTGTGTTTTCTTAAGATATAGTGAAAGAGTTAAATGTTATAGAATGTGGTTAAGGGATGTTAGAAGTTATAAAGTGATAATAAGTGGGTCTGTGATTTTTAATGAAGATGATCTCTCAAGTCTTGGTGACAAAATTGGAGAAAATATAGCTGATAATGATTTCGTTATTACTGAGATTAACCTTGATAAGCAAGATATTGATGATCAGACTCAATTTGAGGTGGAGCCACTTCAAACAGATCTATGGATCATTACAAATGATGAAAATTTGAATGATAATCAAGGTTTGAATCCTACACATGAATTGTAAGATTATCAACTTGCTAGGGGTAGAGAGATTAGACAAATAAGACATCCTTCTAGATTTCAATATGCAGATTATGTATCTACCCAGTTTGAATATGATCCTTCTGGTACAAAACCAGTTTTTTATGAAAAAGTTATATCCTGTAAGGAATCCTCTAAGTGGATTTCAGTTATGAAAGATGAAATAGATTCCCTATATAAGAATGAAACCTGTAATTTAGTAGAAAGCCCTAAAGTCTGCAAACTGATTGACTGCAAATTGGTTTATAAGATTAAAAAGAGTGAGATAAAATCAAATGACAAAAAATATAAGGAAAGACTTGTAGCAAAAGAGTTTACACAAAGAGAGGGAATGGATTATACTGAAATTTTTTCACCTGTTGTAAAATATACCTCTATTAGAGTATTGATTGCCAATGTAACTCAAATTGATTTAGAGTTGCAACAACTTGATGTGAAGACTACTTTTTTATATGGTTATCTAGATGAAACTATATATATGACTCAACCAAAAGGATTTGAAGTGAAGAAGAAATAGAACTTAGTGTCTTCTGAATAAATCCTTGTATGGCCTGAAATAGGTTCCAAAGCAATGGCATAAAAGATTTGATTCTTCTATACATGGCCTGAAGTTCAAGAAATCTGAATATAATTTCTGTTTTTATTTTAAAAAGGATTGAGAATCTGAATTTTTCTATCTTCTTTGTTATGTTGATGACGTGTTATTAATTTGTCACAATTTTGTTATTCTCATCTTTATAACAGAAAATTTGAAATTTGAGTTTGAAATGAAGGATTTAAGACATGTTAGGAAGATTTTAGGTATAGAAATAAAAAGGAACGAAATTATTGAAAATTGTTTTTAACACAAAAATCTTATATTGAAAAAGTGGTTAAAAGATTTTTCCTTCATGATGCTAAGCCTGTTAGTTTGTCTTTGTATGGTTGTGTGAAATTATTTGTTGATCAATCACCTAAAATTGAAGATTAATTTAAAAGAATGATGAATGTGTTATATGCTAATACGGTTGGATCTGTCATGTATGTAATTGTGTGCTCTAGACCTGATATAGCTTATGTTGTAAGTGTGTTAAGTAGATTCATGAGTATACCAGGTGAGTTTCATTGGGAAGCTATGAAAAACTTGATTAAATACTTGAAAGGTACACGTCAATTATGACTTATGTTTAAAATTGATAAAGATTGCCTTAAATTGAAAGGCTATGTTGACTCTGATTTTGCTGAAAATTTAGACAATAAAAAGCTTATAACTTTATATTTTTTATGTGGAAAAAATGCATGCATTAGCTAGAAATCTCAACTTCAAAAGCTGATTACTTTATCCTCAACTGAGTCTGAATATATTGTTGCCAGTCAGGCAGCAAAAGAAGGCCTATGATTGAAAGGCTTATTAAATGAATTAAGACTTATGGAAAATCAGGTGGAGCTATGTTCAGACAATCAAAGTGTCATTTTTTAAAGTAAAAACCCAATTTTTCATGATAAATCTAAGCGCATAGATGTTAAATTTCACTTTATTAGATATATAATTGATAATGGTGATATTAAGTTGATCAAAATTCCCTAAATCATGCTCATATAGGTACAAATGTAATACCACTTAATAAGTTCTTAGATTCTTTGAGACTTTTAAATCTTAAAGTTTGTTAATTTTTCTTTTCATAGTGAGGGAGAAAACATCAGTATTTCTCGTGTGAGTTGGTATTGATTTTGAGAAAATTCTGTAAGTGTGAGAGTTCTGAGAGCTCGAAACTTTGCCTATTTTTGGAGCGGTGCTAGTGGACTCGAGCTTAATCCTAACGGATGTTGAACGGGAGATCAAGCGTTAGAAGCTATCGCTTTACCTCCGAAGACTTTGGCCAAAAATTCTCCATGTTCCTTTGACTTTTCTTGTTATTTTGTTCGTGTTATTCATTTTAAAACGTTGAGTTACTTTAAGTAAAATCTAGGACCAACGACAAGCATATTTAAATAATATTATATATGAAATCTTCTAGATTGTTCGATTTTCCTCTCTCCATCCTAAAAATAGCCCACACATCATCAAAATTTTACAGTAAATGACCAAGGTACATTGAGTTTTTGAGCATAATATATACTCCCGCATAATAATTAACTTATAGTAAAAACTTTAATTTACACTGCATGATTCATGCTTTAGCTATGGAAGATGGCCAATTGCTAAAAAAATTTCAACACAACAAAAATGTCCTAATGGATCATTCACAAAATACCAACATTAGGGCAATCAAATACATGTTTGAATGTTCAATCCGCTCCCTAACTACACAGTATAATTAAGCTCTGTAGAGTCCACCAATAAAAAACAAAAAGAACTTTCATATACCCAAACAAAATACTAGATTGGATTCAACTGTAACATGTACATTTTTCAACTCAACTCAAGCAACACTCCTAATTTAAGTGAAACCCTAGTATCAGAACCCCAACAAAATCTAAATTATTTAGATACGAAGATATGGAAGTACCCAAAAATGGCAGCAAAAAATATCATTTGTGTCACACATACACATTACAATATTGTGTCTATGGTGCTGCTAGCTCAAGAGTCATCAGATGATAAGGGTTAAATGAACAGTATTAACATGCATAGGGGAAAGTGAAAACCAGAACAAAAGATATCAAAGTCAGAAAACGACCCCATTGTACCTCTGCTTCTAGCAGAATGGCCCATTTCTTCATTTGTCTCCTCCTTTTCTCTCTCTCTCTCTTTCTCTCTACTTTTTCTCTCTTTACTTTTAAGATATTGAAAATAGGAGGGTAAGCTGATTAGGGGTAGGGGTAGTTGTATCTCTGATATTACTCAACTGCATGTCCTATATATATTCCTTCCATTTCTTTGCAACATCATCAAGAAATCTCTCTCTCTCTCTCTCTCTCTCTCTCTCTCTCTATATATATATATATACACACACACACATATAGGCACTGCCATTCTCTATATAGGCACTGCCATTAGTACACATTGTAAATGGAAATGTAAATTATAAGTGCACAAACCGGAAGTACAAGAAATACACGCACGTTGATAAGTACTAAATACAGAAGTCAATTAGTTAATGTTAAGAATGAGCACTGAATCTCATAAATCATCGCAGCCTCAGCAACCACAAAATCCTGCAGAACCCACCAAGAAAATCAAGAGAATTCGAAACACCGCCACCGGCGGCGGCGCAGCCAGTAACCACCCGGTGTACCGCGGCGTCCGAATGCGCAGCTGGGGCAAATGGGTGTCTGAAATCCGGGAGCCCCGCAAGAAGTCCCGTATATGGCTTGGCACTTTTCCTACACCAGAAATGGCAGCCAGGGCTCATGATGTAGCAGCCTTAAGCATCAAAGGCAACTCAGCAATCCTAAACTTCCCTGAACTCGCCGCTTTACTACCGCGGCCGGTGTCGCTTCACCCACGTGACGTTCAAGAAGCCGCCACAAAAGCGGCAGCCATGGAAAAATTTGACTTATCGCCACCATCTTCGTCAACTACTTCATCTTCACATTCTTCATTTTCATCGTCTGATTCTGGCGTAGATTTGTCGACCAGTTCAGAAGATTTGTGTGAGATAATTGAATTGCCAAGTCTGGGATCATATTTTGACTCTCTAGAACTGAAGAATGATGCCGTGTTTGTCGACAACTCGGTGGATTATGGGTGGTTGGATTCTCCTCCTCCATGGCTGAGCAGTGGTGCCGATGATGGTAGTGGAATTCTTGAATCTCTGCTGTGGAATTATTAAGTGAGTGTATGTCTATTAGGGAATTTTAGCCCTTTCCATTTTTCACATGAGGGCTAAAAACTTTACTTTTCTCCTCCAACCTTTTCTTGTCTATTTGCCTGTGTACAGTGTACCTCTTCAATAAATCTAACTGTACAGTGTATTCGTCGTAAAGTTCATCTACTGCTTGTTGAATGGACACTGTGCATTATGAAGGTATTTTTTATTTCTTCTTTCTGATTCACGAGCTAAAAGAGTATAAACACGGCGTTGTGGTGATAATTAAAGATCATGAATTGGAGGTGAGATCGTATGTCTTCCTCGAATCTATTGTATTTTTCTTCTTTTTAATGTTGAGTTTTAATAAATAATGCTCCCTTGTGATTGTTGGCTTGCATCATTTCATATTTCAGGACGTGTTTGAGCCGCAATATTTTGGAAGAATGTATTTTGAAATAGTAGATTAATTGAGAATATTTAGTTGAAAAAGAAGGAAAAGTTATTGATATAATGAAAAATATTATGTTATTGAAGAATGTGTGGTTGAAATATGAAATCGACGTAATAATTAGTTTTTTAAGGGATTTAATATTGAAAAATAGTTACACCGAGGAAAATTTAGCAGAAAAATGTTCCATAGCTGGTAGCGATTTTTATAAGATTTTAATCCAATTTTTAATCTTTGAAAATGTAGATGGATCTCATTTGTACCGTAAATATTGACTCAATGTGAAACAAATGTCTAGTAATTCCCTTTTCTCGAGAAGAATGAATTAAGCTGGAGTGACTTTTAGAATATTTTAAGCAATTTTTGACTGCCTTATCAATCAATTATCACTTGAAACGACATTTATTATGAAAATAGTGTATATTACCCGTAGTATGTTTGGATTACTCACATACATTTCTTCAGTGTCTGCCTATCATATGTGATTATTTTTAGGGGAAAACACCTTAATTAGTGGGATTCACTCTAATGTGAGCGAGATGTAAATTTACACTAATTAATGACTGTACACATAGCATGTTTCTATTTTTAGAGGGCATAATATAAATACACCTTAGTGCTACAGTATTTTTTTCTGAACCTTATCGTATGTCAATGAGTTTAACAGTAATTTTTGTCATAATCTTAGATAAATTTTTGGCAAAAAAGCACAACTAGGCAGGGGCTAAATGCTAAAGGGGGCACATTGGTCACTTTACTTGATTCAGGCAATAATTGTGGCTCTACTATCACTATTATATAGTATAAAATTCGCTAAAAATTTAATAAAAATTGCTCGTTAAATAATAAATAAGTATGCCTGGGGTTTAGTTACGAGCTTCTTTCAATTATATGGATTAACGAATGTAGTAAAAAGTGTACGTAGTCGTGAAAATTGAGACAGTCTCATTGTTCACTTTTATATGTCAAATTAGGTGCCCTTGGAAGGCATAGGACACAGATTTGAACCCCCGATTTCTTTTGTTACACTTAAAGTCATGATATCGAGGGTACTCATCAAATGAGAAATTCAATGAGAGAACTCCGATCTTGTCGAATTGGTTTCAGGCTAATTTTTGCCTTAAGAGAGAAATTATATCACATTTAGCAAAATTTGAATGTTCCTAACACATTTAGCAAGATTGCTTTGTGGCACAGCTGGTGGATATGGTGAAATGATGACTTTTCTTATAAGATAACCTCTCCCCTTGATTTATGTCTGTGCGATAACTAATGATTTTAGCCTGTAATAATTAATCTTGAAAATGAGCTTTTATAAATGGGGATAAACTTTCCCTCTTCTACTTAATTTTTAAATTAAATAAGATGGTTCAAATACACCCATTTAATAGTTAATAGCTTGTTCTCTAGAGTTTAAAAAGGTAGGCAAAGATTGTTATTTATAAAAACAATGGATAAAAAAAATTTATTCTTTTATTTATAAGTAAAAATATAATTTTTTTAAAAAGTAATTTTTATTTAATTTTTAAAATAAACAACATATTTTCAATTTTTGAATAATGTTTATGCAGAGAGCAAGGGAAAGAAGAAACCCCGCGTGTTGGATTTGAGTATTTCTATTGTACTATTCAACATTAAACCCCTGTTTGAACCACATTATTTTTTTCATTTTTATTTTTCTACTCATTTTTAACTACAGATTATTCAATAAAATAATATTTTCTATCACATCAATAATTTTTCCTTCTTTTTCAACCACACATTTTCGATCAATCTACTATTTCAAAATACATTCTTCCAAAATAATGTGACTCAAACACACACGTCATTGTTTGTCTCTCTTTAAAACAAAATCATTTAATTTTTAACAATATATTCATATAATAAAATATTATGCACCTAAATTAAAAAAAAAAATCATGTTTTTTAATTACACATTCTTCAAAAAAAAAATTACTATTCAAATTATCATTTTTCCTAATAATGACTATTAAACATGGGCTAAAGTAGATAAGATTGACAACAAGTCAGATTAAGGGATTTCACCAAAAAAAATAAATAAATAAATAAATAAATAAGACATGTCTAGCGCTTGGTCGATCAATTTTTTAAGAAGTGATTCTTTGATTTTTTTTTTTTTTTTTTTTTTAATGTGGTTAAAATGTAGGAAAAAGTTATGGGGAAACACGAAAAATAATTTATTATTAGAGAATACATGAGCATGGAAGAGAAATGATTCTTAAAGAATCAAAATCAAACAATGGCTTAAGCCTCGTTTGACAAATTTATATTATTTATGTATATATTTTTAAATAGATTATTGTATTTCTGATTATAAGCATGTGATTAAGTGTATTCGAATACTTTTTGATAATATGAACATGTGTTTGCATTGAGAAGCACAAAAGATATAACTAACATTCCGACCAAGAATTATTTTATGTTATGTAGGTGAACATAATTTTTCATCTTATTCTAATAAGGTCATAGGGTTAGATACTCTACCAATTGGATTATCAATTTGTATTAATTGTGACGAAGGCTTGTTGATACCAGTACATAAAGTATACCTCATATTGTATTGGACTAGACTATATGTGTAAATTAATTTCTATAGCAGAATTGTCAACAGAAATGAATATATACTTGATTGTCTTAAGAATTATCTAAATCTTCTAAGAAGTATTGGTTTATATTTGTGAACTCGATTTTATTTGATGTGCCAATGAATGAGAACAAATTACATGATCATATGCATCGTTACGTTGGGAGCTGACATGAATAGAAGTAGCGAGAATTCGTATCCGTATTTGGAACCCATCACCCTATTAAATAGATTAATGAGTCCACTTGAGTTTTTTTCTTTAGAAAGTAGTATTTGGTGAGAACTGAATCGTAGTTTCGTAATTGCATTACGAAGAAATTGTCAGAAAAAAGAATAACTCAAAGTGAGAAAATAATTAGAAGGGAAAAATGATCGTTTTAGCTCGAATTTAATTATTCGAATTCCGATGAGTAAGGCATGAAGGTTACTAGTCAAGATGATGGAATTGTATCGAATTGAAATAATGTTACTTTATATATTTTGGGAGTTCAATTTATTGTTTTTAGTGAAAAATTAATAATTGTTATGTATGGTCATGGATTGGCTTGATTGCGGTTCAATTATTGGAGTCTAAAATATGGGCAGTGTTCCATTGCCAGGGCCCATGTGGCTTTGGCAGGTTGGAATAACCCATGTCTCGTCATGTCCATCTGGTAGCTTTTTGAATAGTCTTAGACTTAATTACGAGAGTTCATGATTTACCAATGCAAAAAGGTCAAAATAAGATTATTGGACGTAACATGATTAAGATTTGCAGTACCTATTCCTACTTAGCCATCTCCAATGGCATGCTATATTTGGTCTAGATATAGTGTAAAAGTTTCTTCAATAATACATCGAATATAGTACAATTTTTAATATAATGAATAGTTTTAAATATAAAGTTTTTGATTTAACCCCATTTTGTCCTTGTTCACACTTTATAAAAATTATTTCTTCCATCTATTTTCTTATTTTATATTTTAGTATTAATTGATTCATAATTATTTTAATATGATGGTTATTTTTATTTAATATTTATTTTTAAATTATAAGTAATAATTATTTCAAAATTAAATTTAAAAAAGTCAAAAGTTATAAATTTGCACTAGAACAATGTACATATATTAAAAACATATTTTATATATAATTTTCCTTGTGCATTCAATGTAGTTTTTATAATTTGCGGTATTATGTTTAATGTCTTTTTCAATTTATTAATAAATACAATATTTTACTTCATTAAATATAATTAATGACTTTTGTAATAATATAATTTGTAAAATAAAATTTCGTAAATTGAAAATAAAATTTGGTGTAAATTGGTCTTCAATAGTTTACACCAAATTTGATATAACTATTGGAAAGGAAAAATCAAATTACACCAAATTTGGTGTAACTATTGGAAAGGAAAAATCAAATTACACCAAATTTGGTGTAGATCATTGGAGATGGTCTTAAGTGCTTATTTGAGACTAGGGGATGGGAATTGGGAGTTTATCACCCGTCCTCCCCCTCCCGCCCTGTCCTACCCTGCCTTGCCCTACATCCAACCCTGCATAAGCTAAGGATGTGGAATGGAATCCCTGTCGGTTGCCATTCTTACAAAGAATTTTGAAGATCGAGAAATGAGATTTTTGGAGGCTTGTAACAGATTAGTCCGTAATTTTGGAACGCGAAAGTGATCATGCATCGAAGATAATTCCGCTATTCCTATTATGTGATTAATTTAGGAGGATGGGAATGTAATTTTAATTAGCTTAGTAGATCCCGGGATCAAATTCTTGAGATTTTAGGAATTTACTGTTTTCTTCAACCTATTTTCCAACATGAATACCAGGAGTCAACAGTGACGAAAATTGAGCGGATTCACATTTCACCTGCTAATTAAATGATAGTATCATCTTGTGTAACACATTGTTGCTTGGCATGTCCTTTCTAGCTTCTTATGTCCACCTATTTGCACCAATCAATTTGATTCCTGTGTGACGTTAACTTGCTTGCATAATTGCCCAAACTTGATTACTTTGAGCAATATACTTTTTGAAAACTCTCAATTTTACAAACTTAAAAATTAATTTGATAGAATTACATATGTATCTAGGGATGGCAATTCGAATTGTTAAAATAAAAAACTACGATTAACCGAATGAGGCGAAAAAAAAGGAACTGATAGTGCAATGAGGGTGGTTAAGGTTTTAATTTTTATGATCCGGTTTGGGGTGGGACGGGTATAGTATTTAGCGACGGTGCCCCGCCCCGAACCAATTACTCGTTAAAAAAATTAATTGGGCAATTGAGCTTTTCATTATTCTTTTCCAAAATTAATTAGACAATTTTGACAATTGGGCTTCCCCAAAATTCTGGCCTAATTAATATTACTAGTAAACCATTAACTCAATAACGTAACTCTAACCCTACATGTTAAAATTGAAAATTGGAAACAAAACTTACAAAACACTCGTCCACTCAACCAATGAACCAAATCAGATCCACGGCGCTTTGCTGCCTGTACCTCAACTTCAAATTGTAGTAATCAGTAACGAAGTCTACCATCTTGTGAGCACACTCCCTGAGTTGTTCTGCATCCATTGGCTTCAAATCATATTTCCTGTACAATTCAACAAAACCTAGATACATTTTATTTGATTGCATTTTCTTTATAATATTATTTAAATATATAATGTGTTGCCCGAAAAATGTGATTTTTAGTCTGTTTTTCTTGCTAATTTATATGTTTTTCAGTTTATCTATGTTCATAAGAAATAGAGAGTCGAATTATTAATTTGATTACAGAATTAATGTGGCTTTTACTGATATTATTAATGAAATTCCAGAATTCAACATATATTTTGGGTTATATTATTTGTGAGAATTTGGTAATTTACCAATCCAGCAGGGAATAATTTTTTTTTTTTTTCTGCTTTCATTTTTCATATATCTGTCAAACAATTTTTATTTTTATAATTATTGTCATTTGCATTTCTCTATTTGGTAGGTACAAGGGATGATTTCTTTATTCCTTTTTAGTTGGTTAGAATAAAGAATTTTGATTTTCTACAAATGCATAATAGAAAATTATTTTTTGTAATAGTATCTAATGAACTCTTGTTTTACTGCTTTAAGCAGGACATTGACAAAGATGTATATTTTTTTGTTTAAATTTTCAGTTAAGACCATTCTTAATTATGTAGTATGATTGTATTATTACTCTAATTACATTTCTTATTTACTATATATGATCAACTTTGAGTCTTGACTCTTGGCCTATGTTAGTAAGAGTTGTGCAAAAAAATGAAGATTGATATATGTTAGTAAGACTCTTGATCTATGTTGATAATATTGTTTGTTAAATTCGAATTTTGCATTTGGGAGTTGGGATATTGTTTACATTTTCATTTGATTTGCATTTTCATTTAGGATATTGTTTGTTAAATTGGCTTAGTATTGTGTTTTTGTTTTTATTAATTTTTCTTCATAATTTTTTTTTTTCAATTTGACGTTTAGAGTTTGGACTTATAAAAAATAATTTATTTTCGTAGTTATTAACCTAACCGAATCGAACCGACTTACGTGGTTTATGGTGCGGTTATGGTATGACAAAAAATTTGACGGTGCGGTTATGGTTTTGGTCGAACCGACCCCGAATCGAACTGTTGCAATCCCTATATGTATGGGCAGATTGTGCCGCCCGTTCTCACCGGTAGCAAGTCTCCGGACCGTCCCAGTAGAATGACAAGGCTCAACTCTAGACATGCTAGACTCGATTTTTTTGTGGTGGTCCGAACTTTTTAGAGTTAGAATATGTAAATTCTCGTCATTCTTTCTCCATTTTACACCACTAAAATTAAAAGTATCGCTTGTCTTTCACATTGACCTTTTTAGTTGCAAGAAATTCAATAAATGATCATTTCACGGTGTTTTTATTTTCAATCAATGAAGCAATTCACGTAATCCACATCAAGGGTAAAAAATTGTATTCATTAAATATAAAAGTGATATATATATATATATATATATATATATAGATATATTTTTATTATTATTATTATTACTTTTTTTTTTTTTTTAATTACGATGGTGGTACCTAAATTCCAACATGCCATAAAATATTTCAACTTCGGTAACTTTTCATTGTATAATTAAGTGAAACAGTTGACTCTAAACCTCTTAGCAGCCTTGAACTTCGAAATAAAATTGACCGACATAGCAATGGTGGGTCAAATTATCGCATAAAATTTTCTTCAATTCATAAACTATATATATATTTGAAGCCCACAAGTTTTGTAGTTCCATTCAATATTTTAGACCCACCAAATAATTGAGACAGCCAATCTTCTACTACGATATATATTTTTTGCGCATACGTATTTATATAGGTTTCCGATGTAAAAAGAAGAGTATCGGATCAGTTTAGTGCACCAATCATGTGGTAAGATACGATGGACATTCAAAGACCTCATGAATAATGCACACCATACGTATCAACCCCACCCAGACACCAAAATCTTGAAGTTGCTGTCTTTTTTTTTTTTTTTGGTTGAAAAATGGCTTCTTTATCTTATATGTACGAGAAAACAAATCTAATGACCCCATACTGAGCTGTGAGCCTTTAAAGTGCTCTCCCATGGATGTGTCAAATTGCAGGACCCATCTCCAGTCTTCTCCATATTTATGTTTTTTGTCATTTCCCTCCAACCCTCAACTTCTTTACCCGAGTTTTGACAAGAATAAGAGAGCATAATTTGTTAATTTCTTAATGGTCGAGTCCTTGCCCCCTAATCTTTAGAGATCTTACTGTTGGCCGATTCTTTTTATTCGGAACTATTACGATATAATTCATTCGATTACCATACAGATGAATTCAATCTTGAATAGAATCATAAAGAGAAAATACCAATTAAAGTAACATGAATACAAGTTACAATACCAAGAGTGCAGGTGTATACATGTTTTTTTTTTTATTCATTTATTCCTGTAAATAAAGGTAAAATGATGAGGAATATGACTAGGGCACATGAGTATAGTTCTTAAGATTTTAGTTGTACTCGTCTCCATATGAAATAAATTTTACTTTTATTACATTATACTTTATTTTTGTTATTAATAAATGGTTTGTTTAAAAGAGGAGAGGGGATTATTTATTATTGAGAAAGATGTATTTTTGAATTTCACCCCTATCTTTTAAAAGAGATTTGAATTAGGCCTTACCAAGCCAGTGAAAATACATTGTATTTAATACTATCTTTCTCAATAAGGAATATGGAGAAAGTTGTTTTGAAAATACATTGTATTTAATACTATATGCACTAAAAATATATAATGTTTCATTTTTTAAAATACATAGAAATAAATACTCTCACGATTGTAAATAAATCCTATTTCAATCTGATAATGAACATAATTATGGAATAGGTTCATTGAGTATGTTAGAATTTGGGTGTGACATGAATTCCTTGTTGAAGTAATTAAAAAATTCTAATTGAAGGAAACGTCAAGAAGAATTCAGTTTGGAATATTATTGGAATTATATGTCAAGTTGAAGTTCTACTTTGAAAACCCATTTAGGTTATCGGTTTGAGATTTTGTCTTGGGCGCCGCAGCGCCACCTGTCTCTGTTTTGGGATTTTTGCATTTTTCTCTCTTTTTCGTTTTGGACTCAATTTTTTGGCATCATACTTCATCAATAACTCTAATAGTAGGGTTTGGACGTCTCATACATGTTCCCTATAAATATTAGACTCTTTTATACAATTTTATTGTGTGAGAAAAGTGATTATTAGATTTTAGGATTATTGTAATATTTCTATATCTTTATTATTTGTGGTGCAATAAAATCTCATAATTCTTCTACCATGTTTTTTTGTCTTCTTTTATTCTTTTAATTATGATCGAATACTTCATTATTTGCTATATAATTTCAACACCTCAATTCGGTGGTTAGTTTCATATCAAGTGGTATCGAACAATACGTGATTTTTGAATTTTCAACAATTGATATCAGATATTCTAAGTATAATTAACACAACAAGTGGTATCAGAGCCTATGTTCAATAGTTCCGTAGAGTACAATGTTTGATTTGTTCGATTTTTTGTCCGTGATGGATTCATGAAGTATGATATTTCGATTTTGGATCGGAGCACTAGATTTTTGTTATGGCAGGTTAATATGCGTGAAATATTCGTACATCAGAATTTGGATGATGCGTTGCTGAGAATTGACAAGATGCCGCAACTTTGACCGCGGAGGAGAAATTACGGAAGGTTAAGAAGGCAGTTTCTCACATTCATCTTCATCTATCGAATATCATTCTTTAGAATATTTTGATGAGGGTTCAAAGGCTGCTTTATAGTTGAAGTTGGAGCAATTGTGTATAACTAAAAGTCTGACAAGTAAGTTATATCTCAAGCAGCGTTTATATTCTCATCGAATGGTAGAAGGAGGACCACTGAAAGATCATCTGGCCGTATTTAAAGAGATAGTAACTGATTTGGAAACTTTGGAAGTAAAGTATAATGAAGAAGATTTGACCTTGATCATATTGTGTTCGTTGCCCGCTTTGTTTTCTTCATTTAGAGATACAATCTTGTATAGTCGTGATACTCTCACCATAGATGAGGTATATGATGATTCGTTTTCAAAATTGAAGATGAAGCATCTAGTTTCTGAGGGTCTGGTTGCTCATGGTGGTTCTGGAAGGGGCAGATCGAAGTATAAATTCAGTAATCAGATTTGTAACTTTTGTAGAAAGAGGAGGCACATTAAGAATGATTGCTACAAATTACAAAATAAAGAAAGGTTAGCTACAAGTTGATATGTGAAGCAATCAGAGACTTCAAGTGAAACTGACCTCGCAGAGAACATTATAAGTGAGGGAGGTCTCTTGGTTATTTCTGACATCGAGTCTAAACCAAAAGAGGATTGGATTCTAGATTCAGCGTGTATATTTCATATGTGTCCTAATAAGGACTTGTTTACTACATATGAAATCGTTTCCAAATGTGTCATGGTTATGGGAAACAACACACCTTGTTGGGTTGCTGGAATTGGTACGGTCATATTGAAACTATTGGATTGAACAATTGGAACACTTGATCGAGTTCGACATGTTCCAGAGTTGAAAAAGAATTTCATCTCGTTGTCTATCCTTAATTCAAAGGGTTATGAGTTCTTTAGTAGATGTGAAGTTTAGAAGGTTTGTAAGGGTGCCCAAGTTGTATTGGAGGGACAAAAAAGGTCTCAATTATATATCTTGCAGGGTCGTGCAGAATCTAGAAGAGTTAATCGGTACATGTTCTGTACCATGGTGGACATTCAATTTGGTACAATTCCTTTAGGAGCTCGTAAATGGTCGAATTTGAAGAATATGGTCCAGTGAAGTTCAGAAGATATGGATAATACCGCTTTGTCACCATCACCTACGGTGCCATTATATTTAATTGCTAGGGATGGACCAAGCGGAAAAATGTATGTGGATGCTGATTTTGTTGAGCATGTTTTTAATATAGTAAAAGGTGTACAATCTGAAAAGGGTCATTCTTCAAATTATTTGGTTTTGATTCTGCTTTGGGGGAGTGTTACAGTCCAATTTGGTGAATTTTAAAATCATTATAAATTTTTCAGAATTTGAGGTAATTCTGCAGAGTGATGCTTGGATTCATTGGAAGAGATAGAATATTTTGTGTTTGGTTGGAGAAATCAGTTTTGGTTATTATTGAAGAGTTGGTTCATTCCTTACAGATGGATTTTACTTCTCCAAGTGGAGAATATTTTGGAGTTTTGTTCATTGCAGTGAAATTCGAGTCAATGTGAAAATTGTTAGAATTTGGGTGTGATCCGAATTCCTTGTTGAAATAATTGAAAAATTCTAATTGAAGTGTACATCAAGAAAAATTTAGTTTGGAATGCTATTGGACTCTTATTTGAAGTTGAAGTTCTATTTTGGAAGCACATTGGTATTGGACTTGAAAAAGAGTTCAGGATGAAGAAAACAATTTAGAACAAAAAAAAAAAAAATTGGCAGAACATCCGGCGCCGACGCCCCTGTTTGAGATTCTGCCCCAGGTGCAGTGGCACCCGGAGGTGGCGCCGCATGTCTGTTTCGAGATTTTTTCATTTTTTGTTTTGGATTCGATTTTTTGGTATCATACTTCATCAACAACTTAAGTAGGAGGGTTTGGACGTCTCCCACATGTTTTCTATAAATATTAGACTCTTTTATACAATTTTATTATGTGAGAAAAGTGATTACTAGTTTTTAGGATTATTGTAATATTTCTCCATCTTCATTATTTGTAGTGCAATAAAATCTCCTAATTCATCTACCATATTTTCTTATCTTCTTCTATTTTTTTGCTTGTGATCAAATATTTCATTATTGTGCTATATAATTTCAACATATCAATCCGATGGTTGGTTTCATATCAAGTAGTATCGAGAAATACGTGATCCTTGAATTTCCAATAATTAGTATCAGAGATTTTGAGTATAATTAACACAACATGGTAATTTGATTTTTGGCAAAATGTTCAAACAAGGGAAGGAACTTTTCATTGTCGTTGACGTAGAGTGGATTCTAAAGAAAGGATAGAAGCTGTGGAATGTAATCAAGTAACTAACTTTTTTTTTCTTTTTTTTTTTTTTTACTAATGAACGTGTTTGTCCTGCCAAATTAATCCTATTGTAACATAAGCCAAGAGCCAAAAATCATAAGAGAGTCTATTGTTCATTAATTACAAATTTACAAGTTGTGTCATTACTTTTGATTAAGTGGTTGATTTAAAGTTCATCCAATCGTATTATGATCGAATCAAACAACTAATCATTCTCCGGCAAATTTTTAAAATTAGTAACCTGTTTAAATAGACTTAATCAATGAACCTTCGCAATTATGACTTTTGGCATGTTCACTTTACTCCATGACAAAAGAGTAAATCTTTTTTCTTATACTATTTAATATGATACAATATTATATACATAGTTGATTGTTAAAAGAGTAATGTTATTCATCTAGAGTTTAGATAATTTTTCGATTTAAGTCGCAATGAAGATACTGCCTCATTATCCAAAGTCTAAAAATCTACTCAAACTTTATTAGATAGTGTGATACAGATCGTATTGTCACATGCAACAAAAATTATTTAAACTCTAGATAAATAATATTATTCTTGTCAAGGACGGTGAAAGTGCATGCTAGATTGGAATATAAAGGACGATTCAAAATAGTACAACTTTTTATTAGAAAAAATAGCATGGCCTAGAAAAACTATTTAAACATAAGATATGTTGCTTTATATGATACTATATGCATCTCGAATAGGGCGAATGGTGGTATATTGCATGGCAAGTTGGCAAAAAATTACATTCATACCACAAATTTTATTAGTTACGTCATATTTTAATTGTAACTAAAGTTATCGACCTTTGATCATATTAGTGTAATTATATTCGTACCACAAATTTTATTAGTTATATAATAATTTAATTGTAATTAAAGTTATCAACGTTTGCTCATTATAGCACTTATATCCATAATTTTTTTGACATATTTTTATTTTCAACCATTCATTAATTAATACATCTCGTATCTAATAATTATTTTCATCCAAAAAGTCTATTTGTTAACACAAAATGACTTAATTACCCATCATTAATTAAAGAAATAAATAAATTCAAAAGCGAGAGACAAAGTATTGTTATTTCGTTTTTCTTTGTTTCATAGCATGCCAACAGAATATTTTGACAGAAACTCATCATTAAGGACGAGATGTGTTAATTAATGAAATATTGAAGATAAAAATTCAACAAAAAATTAGTTAGGGATGTAACTGTTATAATGAGCAAGAGTTAAGAACCTAAGCACAGCTAAAATGTGATGCAACAAATAAAAAAGTTGTGTGAATATAATTATTCCAAAAATTACTATGAAACAAACAGGAGAATAGTCAAAATAAAAGACAGATAATTCACAAAATAATTAATTATATGGAAGATATAATAAATTGAAGATTAAAAAAAAAAGAAGAGATATATATATATATATATATATATATATATATATATATATGTAATGAAAGGATTAAGGAAATAAGGAAAAAAAAATACTATTTATAAGTGAATCCTATTCCTTACCATACAACTAAAAATAAACTCTGGCCATATTATTAAAACAACAAATTTAGAAGTATGACTCTAGTCATTGGACACATATTGTTCGATGTATTTATAGTAATGCTATTGTACATAGTTATTTATAGATCAATGACATGACATGACATGATATTAAAATATAAACAATTTTTTTTCTTTTCTCATTCTCTCTTCTCAAAACCTTTTTTTTTCTCTTTCTTTTTGTACATTAACCTATAAAGAATTATTTACAAGCAAAAATTTATAATAATGCATTACTGCATTAGAACCTTATTTTAGGTATAAAGCTTTGGTGTGAATTGGTCATCTGACAAAGTTGTGTCCTCAATGTGTCATTGCAACCTAGACCCCCCAAGCCAATTGTCAAACACCTACCTTATTATCTTCAAAAACATTATGATTATGATAATGTCATGGATTTAAATATAATTACATTAAATATATACTTTATATTTGCCTTATCAACTTTTTAATTTTATATAACTCTTACTCTTTCCAAATATACTAGTTTTGACCCGTACAATGCACGAATTTTCTTATTTTTAAGATTATGTTACCGTTGCATATACATTAAATGAAGTTAGGAAAATGAATTATATTTAATAAAGTAAATTTACATATGATATATTGTTTGATAATTTTTTTGGCGATTCATACTGAAATGTTATGATAGGCTAAAACATATTCAATGTAAAAAAAGATTTACAAATAGCCCATGTAATGAATACCTAGCACTAAGGAACTAAAAGAAAATCATTTTAAAACAAAGACAAAATAATATATTTTCTAGGAAGAGATGATCACGTAACAAGTTGAGACTATTTAATAAAAACTTAAAACTCAAAATCAAATGGACACATGAGTATCTATCCTGATTGAAGAGAGAATAAATAGAGGTAGCACTGTTGTTTGTCCTCACAATTTAGTTGTTATAACTTTTAAAATAGGCACACCAATAATTTCAACAGATACAACTAAACAAACCAATGATTAGAGTAGATTGGCTATATGAGTTACCATTACTCAATAGTTGTACTTGAAATACATAGAATTTCAAAATTTATAATTTAACCTCCAAAAATCAACTTGATCATACAAGAATTGTAAAATATAATATGAGAATTCAATAGAAAAACATGAACAGCAAATTAAAGGTTTTTTACATCAACTAAAGGAAGAAATGCTAGAATGAAAAGCCCTTTTAGATTGCTGAGATTCTCAAAAGCTAGAGCGATAGATAGAGTTAGCATTATTGTGATGAACACATTGATACCAACCAAATTATTTTCCCTCATGGAGCAAAGAGCCTTCATATCATATTTAGCCCCTATTTGAAACTCATTTTAGCCTTTTGTGTTTGCATATGATAATTCTAATTTAAAGAATTTCATAATTATAATTTTCGTTTTTTCTTCCACCAATCAATTAACTTTAAATTTAGCCCCTGTTTGAAACCCATTTTATTTTTCATTCTATTTCTCATTCTTCATTTCAACCACACATTCTATCAATAAAATAATATTACACATAAACCCAAAAATTCTCCTTACTTTTTAACCACATAATCTTCCATCAATCACTATTTCAAAAAAACATTTCCACCCAAAATGGGTTTCAAACAGGGGCTTAGTCATGTTAAACACTGAATCCTGTCTCGCTGACATCATTTCTTCATTAAAGCTCTATTGAAATTTCAATATCATTCCCTTGGGAAAGTTACAATATTAGAAAAGAAAATGAAGACGAAAAAGAATAATCATATCAAGTTAATTTAATCACTCTTCATGAGCTTAAACAAAGCAACTGATAATCCACATAACAAATACATACATTATATGTCCATTCAGCTCAAGCATTTTCTCAATCAATCCATCTCTGTTAGAAATGAAAAAAAAAATGCATTTAAAGAGAAATGTTCTATTATTAAATCCCACATTTCGAAGAAATCAATTTCCTTTAACTGAAATCGTACCTCTTTGGAGCAAAATGTCATCATTCTTCAAAAGATCTAATATTTTCTATTGCTAGTATTTTTTGACACAGTGAAAAGAGCACCTAGCTGAAGAGAGAAAACTCAAACTTCATTAATCTCTTCATCTGAATATCTGTAAATAATAACAAATTTCCACATAATAGAAAGTACACAAATTTTATACTTTTTGAAACGGAAACGAAATTTCTACAATTATATGAGTTGTGTGGAGTTTTCACTACGCGTTGTATGGAGTTTTTCTCCGCACCCCGCAGAGACGGATTTTGCCCATCATGGAGCCACACTCCACGCACTGTGTATAGTGCTTGAGAGTGTTTTCCGTATGATGTGCGGTTATTTTATTGAACTTAAACAATTTAATTTTGTTTTTACTTTTTGTTGATGAAGAGAGAGCAAAACTGAAGAAGAACACCAAAATTCATATAACAGAACACAATTTATACACCGTTAAGTAACAATTGGAAAAAAAATATGAATGAAGACACACGTATATAAATAAACATAGGAGGAAAAATTACAAAAATTATACTATCATATGTCAGCTATTTAATAATTTGTGAAATGTCATAAAAATAAGTTTGTACAATATTTAAGTTTCGAAATAGTAGATAAGAGGTGTGAAAAAAATACTTACAAATATTGATAGTTCTAAATATGTTTGAATGAAATAATTTCTTTGTACACAACATTTTTAATACATCTAAAGTGCATAGTTTCAGTGTTTGATGGTTTGAGTAG
>CAIGRN010017750.1:0-17289 GCA_903798345.1 Fraxinus anomala
AATGCCAAAAATATTCACGATGTTTGGTTCTCTGGCATAGATGATACAATAAACAACCCAACGTTATCTTAACATAACAAGTAGTCAGTCAAATTCAAAAAAAAAAAAAAAAACTCATCTGCTAAAATAGAAAATCAAAACTAAAAATTGAGGGTTTAATTTTTTCGAAGATAAAATAATATTATATAGATGTGTAATTTTATAATTTTCAAATCAATGTGTCGAGACTGTGACATGTCCATATGCTACTGTTTTGAAAAATTATGAAGGTATACTTGCTGTATCATGTCCTTGTCCGGTCTCCATATTTGTGCTTCATAGTCTCCTTGCTGCAACCTCCTATCAACTGTGGAAGTCCAAATAGTTCGAACCAATTGTTTGTCTTAGCCACCAACTTCGTGTCTGAGATTTCATCAAGGTGCTCACAGATGCAGAATAAGGGAAGGGAACCCCAGAGGTTTTAAGTTGGACATGGACAAGCATAGATGTCTCACTTCTTTGATACGTATGAGTTGCTAACTCTTGGAACTAATCTCAGAATGTCGTTTTTGGTTTTTACATTTTTTTTCGCGTGTTACCAATGGATTTAAAGTTTTGTGTGAGAATTTCTTGCATTACTTCCTCAAGTTAAGGAACTAATATTAACGAAACAGGTGGCCTCAACTGGTTGTAATAATTGGATAACGAATGGACTGTGATGCTATGATATATGAGAAGTTAAATCTCGTCGAAAATAATCTCCCATTTGCTCTCTAACTGATTTTCTTTTATTTCTTCCACCATTGATAGAACAACAACCATTTAGTGGTGGCGCTGATTGAGATTAGAGTTGGATGGGAAAATGTGGCTAACATATGCTTCAACTGTGAACTATACCACAACATACATACACACAATTAAAAAAATAAAAAATAAAAAACAAAGAGAGAATACTGAGCGTGTAAAAATGAGGTTGGATTTTGATGTTGTGCTTGGTGGTGGTATTGTTGGCAATGTTATTTGTGGTTGTTGCTGAAGGATGAGAAAGGGAGGGAGAAATTTAGTCTTTTTCTTTGGTCTCTCCCTTTTCTTTAATCAGGATAAAGTCTTTTTCTAACTAATTTCTTCTTTCTGTGAAAGAGTCATATGGACATCTGACTTGTTGTCTTCATCCTTGAGCATAATACATTATGGTCGTACTTGATTGAGTTAAAAAGTTTTATTAGGGAACTTATAATGTCCAAGACTGCCAGTGTCCGTAAATTTCTGTTTATATAATTTTTTATTCTTATTGAATTTTGTAATTCCAAATCTGCTTTTCATTAACTGTAGTGCTTCTTGTTTGGTTTGGCAGTTCCCTTGGAGAGAGATCTCTGTTTTACCAGTACAGTGTGCGCTTGGTCTCTTTTATCAATTATAGCACCTTTTTGGAGGCTTTTTTGCCAGTGGCTTTAAAAGAGCTTTCAAGTTCAAGGTATGATAGCATTAATTTTTCTTTTCTTAATTGGAGCTAAGCTCTCAAAATCTAGGTTCATTATTGTTTTTCTTTATTCAGTTTCTGTGGAACTTTTTGACCCGTATGTTAAAAGCTCTTGTATCATTGTATTACCCATTCTTTAATGTTTTCTTTTTGCTGCAGGATTTTGGTGATAGTATTCCCGGGCATGGTGAAATCACTGATAGAATGGCATTTGCCAGGTTAGTTTGAATGAAGATTAAGGTTTGTATATGGAGGCATGGTTACACCTAGAAGTTACATCCTTCACTACATCCGTGGTCTGATGAATCGAGCATTATCTTTGTTAATGATCTCAACATGGTTTATACTCCTGTGTGACAAAATTTTATATTCTGTCATTGTGGATCAGAAACATGAGGATGGTGGTTGTGAGGTTCAAATTTATTTGATTAAACTCTTCAAATGTGTGATCTTTGTACATAACCGTTTTGCATTTTCTATTATTTTCTTCAAAATTTCTTTTGAAGCTCTTTTGTACCACAAAATGCCAGTTTGTTATAGTCTTGCATTGATAATGTTTCGAGTTACAAGGTGTTCTGTTGCTACTTCTTGCTTGCATTTTGTTATTTTGAAACATAATTTCTGGGTAACTATGACTGTTTCGATCAAAACTATAAATGTTAATGAGTTTAGAAGGAAAAGAAAATGTTTATTCATAATCCTAATTTCTAGAAAGTACAAATGAAAAATGAGAATGAAGATGGGGTACACGTCATAACTACTGGGTGGCAGTTGACTGATCCAAATTCGGTACTCCCATGTTTTGGGTTATTGGATATGGTGATCCAAACTATTTTTCCATGAAGTCAGTCTTTCATGAGATTATTTCTATTTGAAAAACCAAGAGTAAGCATTCATTTCCATGCTCACATACACGAATCTTTACATGTTTAATGATTTTCCATGGCTTGGAGAGCACCTTAATGTTAAAATAATTCTCTTTCCATACCATGTTATCTCGTCCCATTCTTTTAGTAAGGATATGGTGTCGTTGCTAATCTTGATACAGGATATAATTTTGAACTCCCCACATCCTTTAGATTGACCATGCTCCTGCTTTGTCTGTCGCGATGGAGGAAAAGTTGAACAAGTGTTCTTTTGGGAGTGGGAGAACCTCACTTGTGTTTCAATATGTTGATCAAGGAGGAGGAAGTTCACTAATGCACCCTTTTACGTGCTGAAAGACATTATTAGTTTACCGAGGCAAAGAAAATTAAGAGAAGTCGAATCCTGACCCTCTCAGTTTGCAAAGATTTACAGTGGACTAGAATGAAAATTACCTTTCGAGTTTCTTGCTATCTTCTCCACCAACCACACTCCACTGATTTAATTTTATATTTTTGCTGTTAAAAGCCTTTTAAACATGTACCTGATCTTAATTTTGTGTAAGCTACAAAGCCTTTTTCTTACAATGGGTTTATAATGTAACTTTCAAGTTTGTTCAGTGGTTAACTGGTCACTTGTGTGCAGATGGTGATGGTCGCATTTACATGCGTATCGATTGAAGCTATTATGGACCAGGCAGATGTTACAAGACGAAAATTTACTGAATTTAACTTGAGTAAACGAGTTGATATTAATGAATCTTACATTTGAGGAGCAACAAACTTTGTTCATGAAGCTCGAGCAGACAAGCTTTCTTTGAAATAACTTATTTTTCATATTCTACGGGGAAACTTGAAAACTCCAAGAATTAAAATGAGATAAATTGTCTTTACCTGTCTTGTTGAAAAAATGTCAGAATATACTACTACATCAAGGGGAGTCGTCTGTTTCTTATTCACCACATTTTGATCTGCTTGTAGGTGGTTCACAAGATCAACGCCTTCCAAATTGTTAGTAGCAGCATAAATATGGATCGATGTGTTTCCCTCTGCATCCTTTTGATTTACGAGGCTGCCAACCCAAGATTGCTTCAAGATAAACTTGGCCGCCTTTTCTTCTTCGAATTTCACTGCAAGGTGTAGAATATTACGACCATCCCTGGTGACCATCTCCCAGCAATCAGGACAATACGTTAAGATCTCTCTCATGATCTCTACATCTCCCTTGCATGTTGCTAAGTGAAGAGTTGTTATATTAACATCTCCTTCTGCAACTACGTATGCTACAGATTTATCCATTTCTAATAATTCCTTCACCACATTATCGGATCCGTATCGTGCAGCATAATGGAGAGTAGTCCATCCAAAATCGTCTACCATCTTTATTAAGATTGGATGTTTTTTCAATAACTTTTGTTTGAATCCTGCAATTATCAAAACCATGAGTTAGCAGAGTAGAGTGCAATAAAGTCTTACTAATGTATTAAAATGGTTTATATCAAACTTCTTCTGATTTTCGGTTGAATAAATAACATACGAGAGGCCAAAAAGGGTGAAAAAAAAAAGAGCAGCTCAACAAAATAATAATCTTATTAAAGAATACAAGTACCAAAATTAATAAAATTAAAGACTTATTTTTTCATTCATATGTCTTCAATTAAAACATATTAACTAATTGATGATTTGAGTCTGAAAAAATTGACTGTATATGAAATTAATTCAAATTCAAAACTTACCTCTAGAGTTAAGTACAGCCGCTGCAAAATGCAAAGCAGTTCTCCTTTCTGGGCCAGTGTAAGCTGGCGAGGGACAATATTCTATTATGTGCATCTTACATAATGTTCGTTTCTTGTAAATAGCAAGAAACAATGGAGTTTCCGATGAATTATTCGTTATCTTTGCAATTTCGGGATAATCCTGAAGCATGATTGCAACCATTTCCGATTGGTCACTCATTATTGCCTCGTGCAATGGAGTATTTTCATTTTTATTTTTCATCGACAAAAGACTTTCTAGTTTTCCACCGCCAAATTTAACCTCCTGATCTGAATGCTTTGCCCTTGTAATCATTGTTGATCCAACGTCAAATTTTCCATTTCTTGCCGCAATATGAAGTGCAGAATCTCCATCGAAATTTACTTCAAAGAGCAATGATTTATTTGCGCCGAGGAATTCTTCAATGCATTTTCGTGAATCATTGAACAATGCAACGTGAAGTGAAATATTTTTATTTGGCGTCAACTGAGTGCTAAAATGTTGACTCCGTAATCTCAAAGCACTAATATTGTCTTCTTGTGCAGCTCGATACAATTTGGGTTCATCTGTAAATGCATGAATATGCTTATGTTTAGAATATGTGAATAAGGAAAAGGAAAAGAAACAGAAAGAATGCAACTTGATTTGAAGCATCTTAAACCATATTTCATAAAAAACTCCATTAGTTCATAAACCCTAGATGACATTTACTGTATATAAGTTAGTTTCTCGAGATTATGGATAAAAATTAGTTAAGTATTTATAAACAATTTATAAATATATGCAAAATATGGAAGTGTTTTTGTCAATGCTTTATGCTTGTATGAGAAGTTCATAAATATAATCTTTGATTTATGTCACACATAGCTACTTATAAATGTTATGAATGATTTTTAGGAATGGAAAGACGTGTATTTGGTTGACATGATTATGTTAAATGTTACTCGTGTGTTTTAGAGTAAATATTTTTTTATTAATAAAAGGTAAAAAAATAAGTAAGACATTTAATAATTATAAAAGAAAGATAAAAATTACTTTTTTTTTTTTAAATAAAAAGAAAGAAAGAAAGAAAATTTGAGAACATAAGAAAAATAATAATTTAAGCTTATTTAAAAGTTGGAAGTTAGTTAACAAGTATTATTACTTCTGACCATGGACAAACATGATCTAGGCTGATAAATGAAACAAAGATTTTCAAATAGAAGGTATATTGTTTAAGGTGGCTTTATTTTGAGATTTATTTTATTAAACTTCGAGAAGGATTCAGATCACCTAGGTCAATGCATAAAATTTGTTCATTATTTTTTAACTTTTATTAATAAAAAAATATTTATTCTAAAACACACGAATAACATTAAACATAATCATGTCAACTAGATATACGTCTCTCCGTTCCTAAAAAGCATTCATAACATTTACAAGTAGCTACGTGTGACATAAATCAAGGATTTATGTTTATGAACTTCTCATAAAAACATAAAATATTGACAAAAACACTTCCATATTTGGCATATGTTTATAAATACATAATTACTTTTTATCCACTCTCGAGGAACTCATTTATATACAGTAAATGTCATCTGAGGTTTATGAACTGATGGAGTTTTTTATGAAATTTGGTTTAAACTGCTTCAAAACAAGTTGCATTCTTTCTGTTTCTTTTTCTTATTCACATATTCTAAACACAAACCTATTTATACATTTGCAAATGGATCCCAAATTTTTCGAGCTGCATAAGAAGGCAATATTAGTGCTTTGAGATTATGGAGTCAACATTTTAGCACTCAGTTGAAGCTAAACAAAAATACTCCACTTCACGTTGTTGCATTGTTCAATGCTTCACGGGAATGTATTAAAGAAATCCTCAACGCAAATGAATCATTGCTCTTTGAAGTGAATTTTGATGGAGATTCTGCACTTCATACTGCAGCAAGAAATGGAAAATTTGACGTTGGATCAACAATGATTACAAGGGCAAAGCATTCAGATCAGGAGGTTGAATCTAGCGGTGGAAAACTAGAAAGTCTTTTGTCCATGAGAAATAAAAATGGAAATACTCCATTGCACAAGGCAATAATGAGTGACCAATCGGAAATGGTTGCAATCAAGCTTCAGAATTATCCTGAAATTGCAAATATAGTGAATAATTCATCGAAAACTCTACTGTTTCTTGCTATTATAAGAAACGAACATTATGTGGGATGCACATAATGGAATATTGTCCCTCGTCAGCTGACACTGGCCCAAAAAGGAGAACTGCTCTGCAACGGCTATACTAGACTCTAGATGTAAGTTTTGAATTTGCATTAATTTTATTTACAGTCAATGTTTTCTGACTCAATTGGTTAATGTGCTTTAATTGGCAACATATGAATGAAAAATAAGTCTTTAATTTTATTTATATTGGTACTTTTGTTCTTTAATATAAGAAGATTATATTTTTGGTCTTTGGTATGCTATTTATTCTACCGAAAATTAGAATGTTGATATAAACCATTTTAATACATAAGACTTTGTTGCACTCTGCTGCTGACTCATGGTTTTGATAATTGCTTCACACGAATTATTTAAAAAAAATCCAACCTTAATAAAGATGGTAGACGATTTTGGATGGATTGCTCTCCATTATGCTGCACGGATCCAACAGTGTGGTGAAGGAATTATTAGAAATGGATAAATCTGTAGCATACGTAGTTGCAGAAGGAGATGATATGACAGCTCTTCACTTAGCAACATGCGAGGGAGATGTAGAGATCTTAACGTATTGTCCTGCTGGAAGATGGTTATCGGGGATGGTCGTAATATTTTACACCTTGCTGTGAAATTCGAAGAAGAAAAGACGATAGAGTTTATCTTGAAGCAATCTTGGGTTGGCAGCCTCGTAAATCAAAAGGATGCAGAGGGAAACACACCGCTCCATATTTATGCTGCTACTAACAATTTGGAAGGCGTTGATCTTGTGAACCACCTACAAGCAGATCAAAATGTGGTGAATTCCTTGATGTGATAGTACATTCTGATATTTTTTCAACAAGACAGGTAAAGACAATTTGTCTCATTTTAATTCTTTGAGTTTTCAAGTTTCACCATAGAATATGAAAAATAAGTTATTTCAAAGAAATGGCTTGTCTCTGTTTTAACACTGAAACAGGATGATATAGAGAAGGAATTAAAAAGAAAAGCTGCTCTCATGGGAATCTGGAACCCACTCAATCGTGATAATAGATCACAAATGATGAAAGCATGAGGAAAGGAAGAGGGATATTCTGAAGGACCTGAGAAAAATGGGATTTGGTAGTGGCAGCTCTCATGATGACGGTTACATTTGCTGCCGGATTCACCATCCCCGGAGGGTATAAGGAGAACGATGGCCATGCAATTTTATTGAGAAATCAGCTTTTTTTAATCTTTGTTATAGCGGATACATTGGCCATGGTTCTTTCTGCTTCTGCGCTTTCTTTATATATGGTTGCAGCTACGTTCTCCAGTCAGCAAAGTATTATACAGAGATATTATACAACCACGATACTTGTTAAAGTAGCCATGTGCTGTACTTTAACTGCTTTCTTTTTTGGTTTGCTTGTTGTAATAGAAGAGATATTTCCACTGGTTTTAATAGAATTCGTAGTCTGCTGTATTTGGTTTCGCTACTTTGGGTACACAATACTAGCCACACGCAAGAGTATTGGTTCTTTGAAAAACTTGTAATATTTGTAAGTTTTCTACACATCAGCAGTCTCACTCTTGATTTGTGTAACCTGAAATTCATTAGATTTTTAGTAAATATTTATTTTTTTAAGATTTTGGAATCTTAATTTTTGTTTATTTAGACAAAACACGAGAAAATCCTAACCCTGTATATACTTTGTGGGGGCTTCAACTTTGAGGACAACACAAATGTCGACATAGATGGTGAGCACAGATTCTGATAATGAGATTGATGACGACAATTTTGAAATGGGTAACTCTGTTCCAGAACGTGTCAGTGGGTATGAAGAAATTATTGGAACTTATGGTCTTATGCTTTGCACATGGCAGTGGGTATGAAGAAATTATTGAACATTTCCCCCTTTAGTATCATAGTCTCCGAGCATGTAGGCAAAGAAATGTGTGGCTGAAATTTCTTCAGTTCTATAATAATGATATATTTGGAAACGAATTCTTTAAGTAATGTGAGATTTTTGTAGTTTTGTGTTTCTGTAACAGTAGATTCTGATGGAGATGATTTTATTATGTGAATGCTGACAGGTAACATATCCAAACATATGTATTGATTGAAACTGAATTACAGAAAACAGAGCAGGAATACAATCAGCCTTTCGAGAGGGCTGTACTCTCCACAATATGGTTTTCACTCACTATTTTGCATACCCCTTACTACATATCAATTATTCTATTTATAAGCCTATTGTAACTGTTTTTTGTCCACCTCAGCCTGCCTACTAACAGATTTTGTTGCTGCCATCTCTTTCTGCCTTCTTGTTGATCCTTCTAGAATGATTATACTTGATTGGGGTTCTATCAATTACCCCTCCCATTTCAGTCACCTTGTCCTCAAGGTGAGAGGTGGAAGATTGTTGATTAGTGAGACTGACCCAGCTCATTCGCTTCCAGTCCATTCGCTTCCTCCCTGCTGGAAATCAGGACACTGTCAGTTAGCCAAACATCACTGCACTCCACTGCCCCACGCTCATCACCCTCTTCCATATCTCGAATCACCAATACTTGCAACTCTTTATTCTTGCACTGGTGACCAATAGTAAACTTGTCATCACAATGGTAGCACAACCCTTTCTCTCGTTTGGTTTGAATTTCAGCATCTCTAAGTCTCTTGTATGGCATGGAGAATTTTTTTTAGTATACCTACAGGCCACCTTGCTTCACTTTTAGTTCGGCATATCTAAGTTGCTGCACTGACAGGGTGATGCCGGTATATTTGCATCCAGTTCTTTAGACAACTTCAATCGCCAAACTTCCCTGGCCACATCCAATCTCTAGAATATGATGGTTCCTACAAACTCTTGCCTGGAATAGATAAAAAAAAATCAGTTCAAGCAATAAATTATTTGAAAATTAAAGAGGCGTGTGGTATGAAGCCTTGCCTTTGCAATCAAAAGCGAGATTTTCCTCATCTGCTTGACTTTCAAGTCTTAATTTTGAGTCTTGCAAGTGGATAAAAAGGGGTCATTATGACAGGAAAATAGAAAATGATAGTTTTTAAGTTTAGTTCAATGTGAAAGCTGATGAAAAATTCAAATCCTAACCTTGAATACGCGCAAGAGTATTTCATTGTTTCATCCAGAAAGAGAGAGAAGAGTTCATTGCTCTGGAAACAACAGGAAAATTAAAAATTAAAAAATGTAACAGTTATTTATCTCTAAATTTGATTTAAGTAACATCACAGTATATGAAAATCAAGAAGTAAATAATGAGAGACAAGCTTTCTTTTTTGCTTCGTCCACCCTAGCAAAATTGAAAATAAGGACCTGACATAAATAATCAGGACAAATATTTTCAAGAAATTCTCATAATCTCTGGTCCTGAATGAAAACTGAAATCGAAAAGTTAACTGCATGTCGAAAACATTTCTCAGCATCTTCATGCACATGTTATGAATCACAACATAATGACGGGATATGGTGTTTTGCCTTGAAACATGATGAAAGAAGTATTTTGCAGATGCTATTCCAGCAGTGAAGAGTAATGGTGTCCACCATCCCCTAAAGTTATAGAAGGTATACTCTCGAGGAAAATTTGAGCAAAAGACTTGGTTGCATGAACCCAATATTACCTTTTGTTGTTTGACTTTGAGGCAGAAGTATTAAATCTCTATTGGCAATAAATACCAGCTAAACAGATTTAGGAAGGCTATTATTATTAACGAAAAACCCTTGATGCTGAATTTGGATCAATTTATTTACCCTAAAAAGATCGACAAGACCTTCATCCTTCATCTTTATCAACGAAAGAAAAATCCCAATTTATCAGCTTCAGTTGCAATCTGTCGCGGGAATATTAAATGAGAACTTGTTAACACAAGAACTTGTTTGAATCAAAAGTAGTCTGTATTATTTGCTCTAATAGTACGCTAGTCTCACGCCTTATAAATGTTGAAAGTACCAGATTACCTGCCAGTAAAGCTGGGGATTATGAACTGTCAAAGAGACTTTCAGTGAACTCTTTCTGGTTCCTTTAAAGGTGAAAACCATACCCTTCTTCCACTAAACTGTTTCAACGCAAGTTTTGTAACATTTATATATATGTCGTTTGAGCTTGTGCTTGTGCTTGTGTGTGTTCATACGCGTATGCATGTGTCCGGTGAACTTTTCTATGAATTTTAAGTTCATATTCCAATAAAGAGTATCAATATTGAAGAACTGGTGCTATGGATTTAGATCTGGGATAGGGAAATAAAAGCAAACAGTAGATGTTGAGCACATGACAATCAGGGATGAAACTTCTTCAAATATCAATGCCGTGGAGGTTAATTGAAAGACTACCAACCAGGATTGTAAAACAACTTTTCTTTAGACACGATAGGCAATGATAGCGTAGTTAACATATAATAGAGACAATTATTACTGCTGTGGAGGTTAATTGAGAGAGCAATCAACCAGGATTGTGAAAAACACATTTCTTTTAGACACATTAAGATATGGTAGCCTACGCGGTCAAGACTCACTCATAAGATCTTAGTGTGCGAGCAGTGCAGATGGTACATGAAGAAACCTATCAAGCCTAAACAAAGCAATGGAAACTACGCTATGGATCATTAATAGTACTCATACTGGGTCACAATAAACATTTTCAAACAAATCATATAATGTGCTTTAGTTTCAAAATTTTCCTTTCCCTCTTTTTTTTTTTTTTAAATTAAAAAAAAAATAGCATAAAAAGCAAAAAAAAAAAAAAAAAATTTAGATTCATGCAATAATGAATGAACACAATGAAATAACACAAGCATGCACCAAAATACCTACTCGATGAGGTACACAAAAGCTCTTACATTCAAGAGCACCGTGATCACATTGATAATCTTTCAAACCATTCTTCTTAACCCAAAATTTCCTAAAAACAGAAATAGTCACAGTCAATTGTGTCAACATCTCAGTCAAGTGACTGACCTGACTAGTAAGGAAGTCAACTTTGCAAGAAATAAATATCCTGATTTCTGCTCCTTTTAAAAAAATTATGACATCTAGGCTTTGTATGGTCTAAGTCACCACAACTGAAACATGTAGGAATAAATCTAGGATCAAAACTACGTGGTTCCTGAAATAGGTTTCCGAGCTGGTTGGTCCTACGATGTCTAGTAAGCTTCTGTCCTAAGATTGTTCTTGGGTTCAAGATTTGCAACATACTTGGCTGGTTGGTGGCAGGGACAAAAGTGATTTTGGAAGTACTAGCAGTATTATGATCAGTCGACTTATATCCTAGACCTCCCTTATTCTCAGCATGTTTGCTCAACCCTAAAATATTATCAAGTTTTTTAGATCTACTCAAGAACGAATAGAGTTGAGTATTAGATTTCTCAAGGTCGCTTGTTAGGTTTTTAAGCTTAGCATCTAAATTCTCATTGACTAATCTTAACTTACTAAGAAGCTAGTAAAATCCACTATAGACAAAGACTTACAGTACGGTCCAGAGTAGACAACCTCCTAGATTCCTTGACCTACTTTCTGTAATCTCCAAGGCCCTTTTGGACAGCGTGTTCCTCACACCAACTCCCGACTTTCTGAAATTGTCTATCTCCTCTATATCACCAAGAATTCTTCGTTTTGTCCTTTATTGGGCTCCTGGGCTCCTTCCCCGAATTCTTATCATTATCTGATACATATTTAGGAAGTTGGTGTTTTGATAATGTGGATTGATGTTTTCTCCAAGGTGTGGTTGATTGATCTCAAAGAACGGATTTTTATAGGATCTCCAAAGTTTGTTCTCTAGGTAGAATAATATAATCGACCATAGTTTTTACGAAGTAAAGCTATTGTATTTATAGTAGAGAGGTATTGAGGTAGTATATGATAGATAGAATTCTTGAAAATCGTGAACTTGAGTTTTCCTAATACCACAGTTGTTCAAGCCCTAGGCAAGCGACGTGTGTCGCTCGAGCGACAGCGAAAGACAATGATTCTATTTTGGATGCATGAGCATCAATTTGGCGACGGGCTAGCATAATTTCAACAACTATTTCTCCTTATTGCATATTCGAACCCAAAGACCCCTAATTCATCTATACACCATCCTAATAGACTTATTGGCTTTTATAACTCTTTTATTAACATTAATTTTGTCAAAATTCATGCTAATAAAATGAAACCTAACAAACTGCAAGCATGATATTCATTATCAAAAGTAGGAAAAAAAATTTCAAATCGACTATATTAACATGAAGTGGAAGGGAAATCATTGTAGACTGCATAAAAAATTTGAAGGCATGGGTGACAATGAAGATATTAGACTTGCAAAAAGAACTTCTATAATTAAGCAAAGTGATTGGCATTTTGTTTGTGATTATTTTGCAAGTGATGAGATGAAGGTTAGTACAGTTCAATGATACTATTTTTAGTGCATGTTCGTGAAAGAATTTATGCCTTAATTGAAAGCAAATTCATTGAACAAATAGATTAGTAACTTGTGGTTATTCTTTCTCTAGCTGTTAATTGGAACACTTTTGATGAGTGTGAAATTTATTTTGTTGATATTCACATGTTACTTGAGTTAAGTCTAGTGTTTGTAAATTGGTTCGGCTCTTAACATTATGATCTTTGTTGTTTTTAGAGTGTGTTTTCAAACGTTTTCTTCTTCCTCTTATGTGTTTTTCATTACATATGATTTTTTTGATTTGATTGGAATTGTGATAAATATGCATTGCTGAAAAAGTTTGAAGCAAGCAAAGCAAATCGTGCAAAAAAAAAAAGAAAAAAAAAGTAAAATTGGTAACTTTTCAAGGATTGAAATCTTTTGATGCACATGCACATGAAATGGTAAGTCATAAATAATTATATAATATTATATTTCATGAATTTCTTACATCAATTCTATTTTTTAAAACAGAAGCATCTGCTAACAAAAGAGCTACTGCGTCACTTTAAATTTTTCTATGAGATAAACAGTAGCAATGAACGTGGGTGGACAACTAAAGAAGCGGAGTTCCATTATAGAAGTAGTTTTATTTGTTATAATGGTATAATATATATTTCAAAATTTAATCTTTTATTTATAGTTTACATGGATCCACAAAATCAAATGCTCGATCTAACAAGAACACAATTCTCAACTAGACTCGAATGAACAAACTATGCATGTGAAAGAATTTGAAATATGTGAGCGAGTTTTGGGCAAGAGATTTAGCTACGTTGATCAACAGAAAAATCCAAAGAAGATAAGGTTGGAAAATTGTAGTACTTGTGTAGAAAATGCAACTTTATTCAATGAGGTTCAAAATTTTCGTTCTCAGTTAAAATATGTGCAGACATTCTTAACCGCATTCTTGAAGAGTTTCTTCTTCAGTCTATTCAACCTAATGTGTCTCCATCCAATGGGTTAATTGGTGATAATTAATGCTTTTTTGACTTTATTTTGGGTGACGTGTTAATAGTTATATATTTTTCTTCGATCGAGGCAATAGCCTCTAACTCTACATCTACTTGTTTTTTATGTTGAGAGCACCAATGATTGAACTAGGTATACTATTTTGTTTAAGTCATTATATTTGATATAATTAACATATAGTTGTAGTTGATGTTGGAATATTTTGACTAATTGAAGACCTCAAAAAAAATTAGTTCTTGCAAATGTTATTTTTAACTGCTTTCCTTTACTTCATTAAATTGTTTATGATTGTGGGTAAGATTTGCTTGTAATATGATGTGAATATGTTAAAGTTATGGAGCCATGAATATTACTATTGACAACCATATTTCTTGTTATTTTAATATTTTGAATGTTAATATAAACTTTTTACAACCACTTCTTTTGTTGTTGAAAAGAAAGAGCTAAATTTTAGTTGCTTCAATAATATTTTATTGACAAAAATAGTAAATACAACGAAAAATCAATCAGTTGTTAAAATAAAATTATTGTTATGAAAAAAGAATAAAAGTCGATCGACTTGTGTGTATTATAATGAAAACCAAATCTCTATATTTATAGGAAATGATTATGGATATAATGGTAATAATTTCTAGAGCTGTAGGGATACAATTGATATTCACTAATAAACTTACCATTTACAACACCCCTTGAATGACATATTACAAAATATCTGTCTCGTTAAAATCTTGTTTGATAAAAATTCAATGGGATAAAAAATCAAACGAAGGAAAATAGTACGATTATTTTGGAGTATTAAAGATCATGCTGCCTCATTAAAACATTGCTAAGAAAATCCAATGGAATAAAACTTAAGCGAAGGAAAAAAAAAAAAGTACAACTACTCCCCCTAATGTTGATCATTGAAAATTTTTGAGTCGATGCATTCCAATCTTGTGAACCAATTTCCTGAATGTAGATATTGGCAGTGCTTTTATAAATAAATCAACCACGTGGTCACTTGAGCGAAATTATTGAACATCGACGTTGTCTGAAGCTCATGTGGGAATTTTTTTTGAAGAAATATGTTCCGTCTTGTTATCTTTGATATAACCTCTTTTGAGTTGTGCAATACAATCATCATTATCTTGTAAAAAATTGTTGGACTATCTTTTATTGAAATTAATCTGAATGATGCTTGGATATGATGGGTCATGTTCCTCAACCATACACATTCTCGGCCTAGTTCATTGATTGCAATAATTTCAGAATGATTTGAGGATGTTGCTGTCAAGAATTGCTTCATAGATATCCATGATATAGTTGTTCATCCACGTATCCTATTTGTGATTTAATTTTGTGTGGGTCAGAGAGATAATCTACATTTGCATATCCCACTAAAGCAGATCCTCACTTTTGAGAATAAAATAATTTCAAATCAATAGTACCTTTTAGTAACGAAAAATATGTTTAACATCATTTCAATGTCTTTGTGTTGGTATAGAGCTATATTTTGCAAGAAGATTCATAGAAAAAGTTATGTTGGGTCGAGTACAGTTTGCAAAATAAGTTAATACTCTAAGTGCACTAAAATATGGTACTTCAGGAAACCAAGAATCTTTTCTTCATCTTTAAGTGGACGAAAATGATTTTTTTCACATTAAGTAATCGAACAACCATATGTGATGCCAATAGATGTACATTATCCATATAAAAGCATTTTAAGACTTTTTCTATATATGTAGATTAATGAACAAATAATTCTTCTGGGAAATGTTCAATTTACAACTCGAGACAAAATTTTAATTTTTTTTAAATCTTTCATCTCAAATTCATTTTTCAAATAAGTTGCAGTTTTGTTGAGCTCTTCAGAAATTCCAGTTAAATTTAAATCATCAACATAAAATGTCATAATTGTAAATCCAATATTTGTTTTCTTTATGAAAACACATGGGCAGATATCCTCATTTTCATAGCCTTCTTTTTTAACAAATATTTGCTAAGGTGGTTATACTACATGCGTCCGAATTATTTCATTTCTTATAAAGATCTTTGCAATTTAATTGAAAACATGATTCTCGGGTATGTATCATTTGTTTCTCACATTTTAAATCTTTCAGGGACTTTCATATATATGTCACTATCAAATAAACGATACAAATAGGCAATCACTATATCCATAAGGCGCATATCGAGCTTTTGTGACACAATCAAACTAATGAAGAATATAAAAGTAATAGTGTCAATTACGGTAGAATATGTTTCATCATAATGAATTCCTTTTTTTTTTTAGAAATCTTGAGCTACGAGTTAGGCTTTGTATCTTGTAATTTATTATTTTTATTTCTCTTTCGTACAAAAACTCATTTGTATCCAACATGGATTATATTTTCAAGTGTTCGAACTACAGGTCCAAACACTTTTCGTTTCTCTAAGGAATTTAATTCCGTCTATATGGCTTCTTTCCACTTTGATCAATCATTTCTATTTTGACAGTCTTTAATAGATTGTGGTTCAGGATCCTCATTTTGCATAATATCAAGAGTGATGTTAAATACGAAAATATTGTATATAACAACATTATTTCTTTCCCATAATTTATGAGATAACATATAATTTATTGAAATCNTTAATAGATTGTGGTTCATGATCCTCATTTTGCATAATATCAAGAGTGATGTTAAATACGAAAATATTGTCTATAACAACATTATTTCTTTCCCATAATTTATGAGATAACATATAATTTATTGAAATCTCATTATTTTCGGATACTTGTGATTTTTCAGGAACTATATTTTCAATATTTGATTGATCATTCTTTTCTAATATTACTTTTTCTGAGGTTTTTGGTTGATTTTTCTCTTGTACTTTTCTTTTTCGAGATATAGAGTCTTTTGAACCAACTGGTCAACCACTCTTCTGGCGTATTTGAGATTTATTTACTACAGCAAATTGTCCTGTAGAGATATTAATTTTTGCTGAAATATTTTCTACTGATATATATGATTTTGTCAATTTTCTTGTGTCAACAAATACATATAATAATTGATTTGCAATTCTTTACAAATGAATGATTTTTCCAACCTCTTATTCACATTGATTGTTGTGGGGATCAAAATAAGATATAATTGTTTCATTCTAAGAAATTTTATTTAGTTTATCAGGATTTAGTTTTTCCCCTTCCAAAGTTGGGAAAGTCATTTCATCAAAATGACAATTTGCAAAACATTCAGTAAATAAATCACATGTTAAAGGTTCAAGATACCTAATAATAGATGGTGAATCGAAACCCACATAAATCTCAAGTCTTCGTTAGGAACCCATTTTAGTCTGTTGTGTGGTGAAATAGGGACTTGAATAGTACAACCAAAAACCCATAAGTGAAAAATATTATGTTCATGACCAAATGCCAGTTGCAAAGGTGAATATTGATAATATACAATTGGTCCAATACGAACCAATTATTCATCATGTAATATGGCATGACCCCAAATAAAAGTTGGAAATTTTATTTTCATAAGTAATGGTCTATCAATAAGTTATAGACGTTTAATAAATGACTCCACTAAACCATTTTATGTATGGACATGTGCAACAGAATGTTCAACAACAATCTCAATTGACAGGTAATAATCATCGAATGCTTGTGATATAAATTCACCAGCATTGTCAAGA
>CAIGRN010017759.1:0-16350 GCA_903798345.1 Fraxinus anomala
AATATTTGTTTAGAAAATAGAGAAATTGGTAGAATAATTGTTATAGAAAGTCACATATTATTCGCATTAGATAGAAATAAAGGTGACTCCTCTTTACAGATCAAGAAGCAAATTATTGAAATTTCAATCGTTCAGTGTAGGAGTTTCTTGATAAAAGATCCTAAAGATTGTAAGAGAAGACAAAAAGCTATAAGTTTGGTAAGAGAAAATTATTTGAAGAAAGATTGTCAATAAAGAAACCGTTGAGAAAGAATACCCAAAATTATTTAAAGAAAGATTGTCAAGAAAGTTTGATATATATATATATATATATATATATATATAAAAGAAAAAAAGTGGATGAAAATAGGGACTCCCTATTCGCTAATCGCTATTTTTATCCATACTTAGATCTTATGATATTCATCTTAAAAAAAAAACACGTGACTAAAAATGTTTTTATAATGTTTCATTTAAGCATTGGGAATTTGGGATGAAACTTTTATATTTCAATACAAGAGCTCTTTTTATTATTTTATTTATTTTCTCAAATTGAATACCAAACTTTGGTTCCCCTATCAAAGAATTCTTACAAATTTTTAATATTCTCATTATCTTGAATTTTTCAACATTATGGAACAGACACCATTTAAGAGACGTGAATTGATAATGAAAATAAATAAATAAATAAATAAAGTTTTGAATATGAAAATTGATGTTAAGTACTAATCGCATATAATATCAATGTCAACAGATTTATAGATTAGACTTAAAACATAAAAATATGGTCTTTGATGTGAAAGTTTAATTAAAAAAAAAAAACTATACAATAAAAATTTATTACTATGAAAGTATGAATTCGATGTATATAATTAACTCTGGGATATTACGATTTTTTTAAATATATATATTTTTTAAATGATGCATAAACTATGCATGGACAGTGTGAAGGGGTTTAGGAAATGGTTACACATTTTTATTTATGAACTCATAAGTAATATATTAATATTTTGGCATACTAATTGCATGTGAAAATTAGATTTGGATTATTTTAGTAAATTTTTATTAAATTACATATATCTTAAATGCTTAATTGTGCCAAACCTAACTTCCACATTAATAATAATTAAGGTACCATACAGCCATAGTATGTATATTCATTTGGACCCTACCCTATCCTACCCTACCCTACCCTATGTAATTGTCCAACTCTATTTGGGCTATTTTTAATTAATAAGACCTTGAAATTGAATAATAACGATCAAGATTTAAGAAAGTAAATTGGAGAGAGAGAGAGAGAGAGAGAGAGAGAGAGAGAGAGATCTCAACTGGTGAACAATTTAGGGTTAACTATATTCACATAAATATATCACGTTTCAATTACATTAAAATGATTTAATCTTTACTTAGTGTCACACTAATGTTTTCAATTTTTGTTCATATATCTTCATCATCGACCTTCCATTAATTAGTATATATAATTGAATTTTCGTCTGAAAAATTTATGAACGTACTTAAAAATAAGTAGCAAATGTTTAGTCGCAATTTGGCTGTTTATTTATTTTGCTTATTTAAAATACAAGAGAAAATAAGTTCGTATGTCCTCTTAGTAGAATTTTTTGAAAGAAAGTTGACAATATGTGCTTATTAATGAAATTTTGATGATAAAAATGCGGTGAAAAATGTCAAATACATAGTATGACAGTGAGTTAAGATAAGAAACCTTTAGTCCGATTGAAATAAGAAATGGTAGTGTCGAAACTGATTAAAAATATAGTCGAGCATTGAATTCATGGTTTGCGTAAACCTTCATATGGAGTAAGACTGCTTTTTATTAGTTTGACCCAATTGAATTAGTTTGACCTTAGGGGCGTTGCAATGTCGTGTCAGAATAGAAGTTCCTCCATGTGGTTGTTTTGTTACTATGTCATTTTCACATCAATCCACCTAAATGCAATTAAAATCTTAATTAATCCTTCTTGTTGTTGACTAAAAATGCAAGCATCAACTGGCATTATGGTTAAATAATCGAGTTTAACTTTTCGTCACTTTAATACAAGACCTATGGAGAACATTATTAAATTTTAAGTACAAATTCATCAACCCCTTCTCTCGTAGCTTCTCTCAGTCTTGGAAAATCTTGTAGTACGGTGTTCTTTTCTATTTATTAGTGTCAAATTAGAAAATGAGATAAGATAAAGTGTTGAGTATCGCAGATAAAACTGTAAATAGATTGGATATGGATTGAATATTCAATCCAATCCGATAAGAATAATTCATGGATTTGATCCGACCCGATGATTCAACGGATATTTGATTGTTAAATCTATTTCCGATTTGCTTTGTTATTGAATATTCGAACTGAAATATTTTAGAAGAGGGTATTCTCAATTTCAATACAAAATTTATTATAAAATATATTATATAGGTTTTGTATTCTTCATTAAAAGTCATAACGTATTATACAAGTTTTAAAATGAAAAAAATTATATGTAATAAATTATAATAATATATAAAATATATTATATTATTATAACAAATCGGATCAAATTGTTATCGGATTATATTGACTTATATTCATATTTGCTCCATTTAATCAACGGATTATCATATTTGAATCTTGATTAGATTAAAAACTAAGACCCTAAATCCATTTCCCATTAATTTCATCGAATTCTGATTAAATTTGGATCAAAATTCAATCAATTGACAACCTTAATCGTACGTAACTTAGATTGTAGTTAATTTATAAAAGAGATTACATATTCCCATAATTTAATTAGATGCAAAATCTAGGAAGTCTATTTTCAAGGTTGTAGAAAATGTTTTTATTTTCCTCTTTTGTTTTAATGCAATAAATCCCTACTGATTGTATCATTTCCTATTTGATCATAGTCTCGGAGTTCAAAGAATACTGAATATAAGACATTGTTTACATCCGTTGATCGAGATAGTCTTATCCCACAATTGAACTTTATTAAATTAAATAATTCAATGTGATACCATAATAGATGAATGGATCTTACTACATGTACATTAATATTTACATAATGTCAAGTGACACACTATCATTTGACTGTTTAAAATACAATGAACTTAGTCATCCGATATTTTCTTATCACATCATATTATGTACATTTTTTATATACAAGTAGCAAAATCATATATAAATTTCACGAAGTTAATTTTCATAGCCTAATTTAAAAAAAAAATTAACATGTAAGATGCCAACGTGTAATCAAGTTAAATAATGATATTTATCATCACGATGATGGAACATCAGTAATATGTCAGTTTATGTGGAATAATGAGATTTGATAGTTTAATTTTTATGCAAGAAAGGAGGAAGAGGGAGAGAAAAATGTATATATAATGAGTTATCACATTATCGATATTACATCATCATGATGATAAATAACATTACCCTATAAAGTTAATAATGTAAGTCCCCGTTTCCCTTGTTTGGTATGGCTTAAATTTGATAAAAACTTAAACTTAAAGTCAAAATCAATATTTAATTTTAATCACATTCCATTAACTTTTATTGAAATATGCTACAAACTTGATTTTTATCTAAACCAAATAATGGCTAAATACAAATAAATAAGTTTTATGTCCAGTACTAATATTAAGCCTTGGCTATGGCTAAATAACTTGTAAAAAAAAATTTCTAGACCATTAAGGAAATTATTTTGACATTAAGATGAGAATTACTTATAAAAAGTAATTTTTTTAAGGTCAACTCACACTAAGGGAAACATATACCAACTAGAAAAATTAATCTTTTTTTTTTCCTTTGTAAAAGCAGTTATTTCTATTTTCATTATTATAATTATTAACTGTGGCTGAGGCATAACCAGTAATCCTTATATAACAGAAACTGAACATTGTTGGAAGATTCATCGTTCTATTTTCATTATTACAATCCTACGCTTCAATATATATACACATTAAGCAACATAGAGAGAGAGAGAGAGAGAGAGAGAGAGAGAGAGAGAGAGATGAAGAGATGGAGAGGGTTGTGCTCGTTTATGGTATTGATACTTGTGATGAGAGGAGAAGGGCAATTAGTGGAGAATTTTTACAGCTCAACTTGTCCAAACGTAGAAGCCATTGTTCGGCAGGCTGTGGCTACAAAGTTAAACCAAACATTCGTTACAGTTCCGGCCACACTTCGTCTCTTTTTCCACGACTGTTTTGTTGAGGTACGTTATTCTTGACCAAGAAAGAAAAATGAATTTTTTTATACTAGTGTGTATCAAACGTGCTCTTCATGTCCCAAAACATGTAAAAATACCAGATGACAAAGTGCATGAACTACAAGTTAGTCATTTAGAATTGATGACAATTTTAATGATGATTTTGCTCACAATTGAGAAATTAGAAAGGTAGATTTTTATCTGATGTTGCAATAAGAGAAATTAGTTGATGTGTGTTACCTGTAAAGAGTCGATTCAACGGATCACAAATTGCTCCATCTGTTCTTGTTTGTAGGGATGTGATGCCTCTGTTCTTATAGCTTCACCAAATAATGATGCCGAAAAGGATGCTCCAGATAACCTTTCCCTGGCAGGAGATGGCTTTGATACTGTGGTGAAGGCTAAACAAGCAGTTGAGGCGCAGTGCCCTGGGGTAGTTTCATGTGCGGACATTTTAACCATTGCTGCTCGAGATGTGGTCGTTTTGGTAATCAAACAATGTCCTTCATCATCGTCTTGATAAATATTTTCTTTAATTCGTACTCTCTTCACGTTCTCCGTTCCGTGTTTTGCAAAATTTGCTCAGGCGGGAGGCTTTCCATTTGCCGTAGAATTGGGAAGGCGGGATGGACTTGTCTCTCAAGCATCTCGAGTAGCTGGTAACTTACCAGAGCCGAACTTCGATCTCAACAGCCTCAATGCCATGTTTGCCAAACACAATCTATCGCAACTTGATATGATTGCACTGTCAGGAGCTCATACTATTGGCTTTTCCCACTGCAATCGTTTTGCAAACCGTGTTTACTCATTTTCACCATCGTCCCCTGTTGACCCAACCCTGGATACAAACTATGCGCAGCAGTTGATGCTATCCTGCCCACAAAATGTGGATCCGTCCATAGCTATAAACATGGATCCTGTTACTCCGCAAACTTTTGACAACAGCTACTTCCAGAATCTGGTCGGAGGAAAGGGCTTGTTCACTTCAGATCAGGTTCTGTTCACCGAGCCAGCATCCCAACATACAGTAAATGATTTCGCGAGTAGCCCATTTGTCTTCAATGGAGCTTTTATCACTGCAATGAGGAAGCTTGGGAGGGTAGATGTTAAAACTGGAAATCAAGGAGAAATAAGGTTGGATTGTACAAGATTCAATTCATAATTTCACATAAAATTAAAAACATGAGGCCCATGTAATGACTCTGGACCATAATACATAAATTGTGTACAGGTTTCCACTTGGTGCAGACAATCTGTGTTCTAGTTTTTTATAATTCACTTTCAAATAAAAGAATCAGAGTCGAAAAAAATGCTGTTTATGTAAAATTCATAACCATGGAATACTTATAAATAAAAAAGTTCTCTCTTTCTAAAAGTTTTAAGACAAAGTTGTTCGACGTGATATAAGTTCGGGTAATTGAAAGCTAAATGCCAAAAAGCTGGTTACAGATTGTAATAAAGTACTACTAATCCGACAGGAAGAGAAATCTTGTGAACTAGGGCATGATAATGAAGAACATCTGAAACTATGAAATGAAACCTCTGATAAAAACAAGAATAACAATAGAATTATTCAGCACACTGGCCTTTGGAATCAAAATTTCTCCAAAGAATTTCATTGAGTCGAAGAATAGAAATATAGACAACAATTGAACACGATACAAATCTCACTCAACCACCAGATGGTTCCCAACTGCAGAACATAAAACTGTAGATAGTAGATGAATGTATGCAACAAGCAAGTCATGATAAATGGTCCAGTCACAAATTACAATATATGTAGAAGTGGTATATTACGATATGTAACCCTCGTCTCTCTAGGTGAAAGACGTACTCTTGCATTGTTCTCTCCCACAAATACTTTTAGGAACACGAATAGTCAACGAAAATCCTTAGGAATCTTGGATCTCTCCCATACTTGTAAAGGCAAAAGTTATGTTTGAGACCTTCCATAGAGGTTTACATAGACAATCTTTGTCCGATACACAAGAATCATGCTTAAAACAACGGCAACAATGCAAAGTCCGGACATTATCAATGAAGTCAAGAAGTAGCAAATGGCACCTTCACACTTCAGAGGCTCTTCCATAAAGACAAAACTTGATAAAATAGATTCCATACTATGTTGTCTGTGATGGAGGCCGTGAGCTTGCTTCTCTGCCTCTCTGTCATATATGCTGCTGGCGATGAGACCCGAGAATATTAAGGAACCTGCGGGGTTCGCTAGAGTGAGAAAATTGTACAAAGCTCCAAATTTTTTCAGCCCAAATAACTCTGATGCAGCAGCTGGCACTATCGCCCAATGGGCCCCATAGCCGAGCCCGACTAGAAGAGTTCCAATGTACATTGCACCGGGCCAACCCATAGCAAAGAAGAAATGTCCAACCGCCATTATGGCTTGTGCAACAGCCATGGCCACTGACCTTGGATATGCATGTTCTCTGTTTAGCCGTAAAACAATTGTGTGAGAAAGTATTCAAGATGAAGAATAAAATAATGGCATGTGTGTTAAGGTAGCTCAGACAGTATTCAACAATTTTAAGGAAGAACAAGAAGCATGTTTGGCATTGCTTAACTTTTTTTTAAAGCTGGCTGGTCATACATTTTTTATCTACATATTTCACATGACCAACAACTTATTACACTCATTATTCGCACATTCTATAGGACACACTACTTATAAGCACTTCAAACAATACCAAAAAGTACTATATCGTGTCTATTGTAATGTCCAACACGGTCTAATGCTACGTACAAAACACAGATGAAGGTATGTCTGGGAAGAGGTGGCTTGAAATTTACCTGACAATTTTCTCAGAGAAGTAACCGCCACCAATGCGGCCCAAGAAGTTCCAAATGCTAATCATGGAAACAAACACTTGGGTATTGTCGTACCCCAGTGACTGGCTCATCTGACCCATATTATCAATCACAGTCAAACCAGAACCAGAACCTAAAAGAAGGGAAAAAAACATAAGCCAAAAATCTGCCTTAATCAATGCTTCCATCAAGGTAAAGTCCTCCCCTCTACGTGGCCTTCGCTTTTTAATTCTTACGGCTCCTTCTGCAGCTGCTTGAGCTAGTCTTGCTTGCAAGTGAGCAATTCTTTTTTGCCTCTCCGAAGCCGGAAGCAAGTCTACTTCATTTGGCTTTTCATCTTCAATCTCGCTGAATATGATTTCCTGAGTGTAGTCTATGGATTTTCTCGGCTCTTGTTTCTGTGAATCGGTTAGAAGTGCCTCTTCCGCTGGTACTCTCAACTCATCAGAAAAACTCTGTTTGACGGGAATCACAATGGGGATTAACAATAGAAAAATTAAAATTGCTGTGAAGGTTATAACAACTGTGTGGCTCAAATGAACTAGATCTTGGACAATCATGACCCCCAGCAGATAAGCAGCCAAAAGAAGGCATATGCTATAGATAATTGAGAAACTAAGGCCATCAGATGATCGGACTTGTTTATGACCTCCAACGGGCCGGACAATGAACATTAGAGCAATGACAACTATTGTTGGCCCAACTGCAACCATAAATATGAGTGAAGAATGGTCTGGGGAATGCATCACAGTGTATATCTGAGTCAAAATTGCCCCAGACAACCCGGCAAAACCCTTTAGTATCCCCACAACAGGACCCCGGCTTTTGGGGAAGTTTTGCACACAAGAGACAAGTGCTGCCGTGTTGAAGTATGTTTCGCCATTTGTTCCCAAAAATATAAGAATGCACATCTGCACGTGAATGGATAACGTGTCAAATGGAAGACAACTACAAAATTTTATAATTCACTTGCAGGGAAGGCTCCAACCGTGAAATCTATAATAATCATCTCAAAACTGGGAAAGCCTCATCTTTTATTTCAGATTCTATAGCTGTACATGTTTTAATTTATATGATAAATTGCGGACATTTGTGTTACGGATTAAGATTAATCCCTTCTTTCTAGATCAATAACAAACAAAAAATCAATTAGAAAACGAGCAAAGCAAGCAACCTAGAATATTATGATGAGGTTCCAAGGTCCAAAATTTGTCCATGGTTTTCTGTTTTGGTCCAACTAATAGAACATTTGAATAAATTGAACATGGTTCTCAGGTGTATTAGTAGATGCACAAGAAAGACATTGAAAGCATTTTACTGACAGTTACAGATTTTGAAGGATAACCTTAGCAGATAAGCACAAAATGACATCAATTTGGTGTTAAATATAGAATGCAGCAGAAATTTCTCCTTACTTTTCAAGGAAAAGGAAAGAAAAATAAAAATAAAGTGAACTTTCTTCTTCATTTAAACGAGTCTTATTACAGTAAAAACACCGAATTTGACATACAAAATGACTAATTGAGCCCTGAAGATAATACTCGAATTAGGGGAAACATAAATCTGCCGGACACCTTCAGACAGTAACTCAATATTCATCCTAATATCCTAACGCTTTGGAAAGCAAAAGAGTCCTAAAGTTCAATCTCTGAAACTCGGAAAGAAACAGGTCAAACACGATCTCTTTTGACACATTCTTTGGTCAGGAATGAATCAAAGCTAGAAAGGTTCAGAATATGAATAGAAACTTGAAGACTTGGGGACATATATGAAATTTCCATATTTGAAGTTCTCGGAACGAATTAAAACAAGTTGGATTTAACTAAAATTAGATCTGATTAACTAATGTCATCGAAAAAGAAGGGGCATAAAAGCCATAAAACTATGATATATGCATGAATGAGAACCAAGGAAAAATGCCTACATATTCTACTCCTTAGAGCATGTTGGGCTAAGATGAAACTTTTTTTTCTTATGAGTTCTTCATCTTGGCAGTAAAAAGAGTTAATTTCATAAGTAAGAAAATAAAATTATTCATAGAAGTTTAAGCTTAGCCAACATTATAATTCAAATCAATAGAAGAAAGACAACTCCAGGAAAAGATTGAGCAAAGGGCAATAAATAACTCAATTTGCTTCAAATCAATCCAAAAGAAACCATGGACGAGATCAAAATTGAAGAAAATTAAACTGTTCAATTGGATACTCACTGCCCACAGTGGCAAAACCGGTGCTCGACCGGTGACAATAAGCCAGACCCAGCCATATCCAACAAAGTTCTGAATAGCACCAATAAGAAGAGCAGCCCATAAAGGCAAAATCTCAGATAAACTTGCAGCCAAGAAACCAACACTATCCCCCAAATCCTTAGCCACTCCCAGTCTTGCAACCTGTTTCTGATTATAGTTTAAAGAACTTTTTATTGGGGGTGAAATGCTACCAAATAAATACCCAATTCCAGCACAAGATTGTATCCAAATTGCAGCAACAAAAACCAGCCATCTGCTGTTGAAAAATGAAGAGATTCTCTCCATCAAACCAACCATCGTTAATTCACCAAGTCTCCAGTCGATCTAGCAATCAGGATACAAGAATTACCGTAATAGGCCTAAATTTATTGGATATTTTGATTTGTTATGGATTTTTGTTGACCTTCCTTAAAAGGGCAACACTGATTGATGGTATAAAAAAGTGGCCAGAAGTGGAAAAATACATATTAATCGGTGGGATGACGCTACGTGTATCGAAATGTTTTACTTCTTAAGGACTATTCACAGGTGAAGACGAGATTTTTTTTATTCAAGTGAGGCCAAGCTGCATGTGAAAGGGAGTAAATAAATCGGTAGATTTTTTTAAGTACAAATATCTTTATCATAATCTGTATGTTGAAGATAATAATTTGTGCCTGAATCATGCAGAAGCTGCCATAGTCTTCCTTTTAAAAAATGTCGTGAGTACAGAAAATTTCTCAACAGAATTTTGAATTTTACTTACATGGGAGTGGGCTCCATGTGAGTAAAAAATTGATTTTTCTACCCGCTCACCCCCGATGTGTCTATCACGTATTGGTACATGAATTCAAATTCAAATTTTTGTACCTATAAGAGGAGAACTTTCTTTTTCATGGGGCACAGCCATATTCCACTTATTGGTCCACAAATACGTGGTTTTATGTTTTCCAGTCATTTTAGGCAACAGTTTTATTATTTTGATTGGAGACATTTGTTTGGTACGTTATTGATTATAGATGCCTATCAATATCACAACACGTGTGAAGTACTCAAAGAAAACATTTCGGCCTTTTAAGTTCAAAAAAATTTCTGAACATTGAAAGAATCTTTAAGTTGGTATATCTCAATTTATAAAAATCTACTAATATTTTGGAGCGGAAAAATAATTCATTTTGAAAATGATGCTAGTAATCATTTCAATTATTCAGAGGCAGAACCAATTCGAAATATGCACATGGGAGTCATGGGATATAAATTTTATTTTATATTGAGCTGATACATAGAAATTTATTTTATTATACCAGGTACTACTACACAAATTCTAATTCCATTTTTTATTACAGTCCTTTTTTTTTTATTCTAAAAGTACATTTAATTTGTAGTAAGATTGAATAATTTTTAATGAAGCAAAATAAAGAAATTAGCTTGATTTATGGAACAATCCCAAAAATTGAATTAATGATCTCTCCTAAATCTTTCCAAACAAAACCTCACACAACTCTTCCTTAATTAGACTCACAAAAAAATTCAAACATAACTTTATCGCCATCCTCATCTTCTATCTCTACCCACCCGAAATTATTGTTTTGATGGCAATCTTCCTTGTGCATCATGATTTGCATGTATCTAATGAATTTTTGATGTGGTTGTTTTGAAGGTAATCTTCAAAAATTTCAATTTAAACGGATAAAAATGAAGATTCACTAATTGAGGAAATGATTAGTTTCTTAAGAGTCCAACAAAACTCGACGTTGTCTAAACACTTCTTCGATGAAGGAGTGATTGCTTGAGAATATTTTATGATAAAACAAATCATTTTTCTGGTTCTCATTTTCCCACATAGAATGTGTTTTTTCGAATGTTTGTAATATTCAACTATATTTATCTAAGTAGGAAAGTAGTGAGCATAGCTTTTTGTGTATGATGGCTGGCCCTATGAAACTGAAGTTTGTTAAATATTGGAAGTAGTGTTATTTGGTATTAGCAGTTGCTGTTGTTTTTTATCTAGAATTTAATATGAATTTGGTTGAATGTTATTATGATAAGCTCTATGGTATTGATGCTTGTACATATGTTGAAAGAGTTCGTAAGGCAATATTTGACATTTTCAATGAGTATAATGATAGTTCATCTCAATCTCAAGTGGAAGTAAGTCAAGAACTTGGTTCTATTGATGCTTGTACATATGTTGAAAGAGTTCGTAAGGCAATATTTGACATTTTCAATGAGTATAATGATAGTTCATCTCAATCTCAAGCGGAAGTAAGTCAAGAACTTGGTTCTAGTAGTGATCATGGAATGAGGGTTTCTCTAGAGGACCAGTTGAGTGGGTTTGATTCATGATCAACACAATCTCAATCTTCTAATTTGTCATGTTCTTCTAAAAAGTTAGAGTTAGAACAGTACTTGGAGAAGCCATTATTTCTAAGAATTGAAAATTTTAAAGTTTTGAACTGGTGAGAGGTTATTAGTGCTAAATTCCCCACTCTTGAAAAAATTGCTCGTGACATACTAGCTATTCCAGCAACTACTGTTGCGTTTGAGGCTACATTTAGTGTGGGAGAAAGAGTAACTGATTATTTTTGTGCTTCCTTGCTTCCGGAAACTATAGAGGCTTTGATGACTATACAAGATTGGCTTCCCCCCTTGAAAAAGAAGAGTAAGTACTAAGTATGCTGATTATTGAGTTTGATTATATTTTTTTTCGAGTAGTTATATATTATTATTTATTCTTTACAAGTACTTAATTTGTAATGTCCTTTGTAGAACTTGATATGAATGCTACAAACAATGTCCCACAAAATAAAAATTAATGTTCTTTAAAGATTGAAATTTATATAAGTTTTACTTATAAATTTATGTTTTTAATTTCTTGAAATGATATCTATTTTGAACACCCTTTATGCTTAAACATCTTTTTTGCTGGTGCGGTGGCCTGGTGGGTGACATGATATGAGAAAGAGTTGAAACTTCTAAACCTGTACTCGACAATTTTTTTCCTAGTTTTGTTGCTTACTTTTTTTTAGAACATTTGTTGGATATGTATTCATTGCAATATGCATATTTTGGTTCGATTTAACTTGGTATTATCTTGTGGATTGTTCTTGAACATGCCAATTGCCAACACGTTAATATGGTTATTTCCTTATATTGCAATAAAAACGAATATGTGTAAAATATTTCGGATCGAATATCCGATAATATAGTAAATCGGATATGAATTTAACAATCAAATATTTGTCGGATTATCGGATTGGACCGGACCTGACCTGACCGAATCGGATCCGTAAATTATTTTTATCGAATTGGATCGAATATGAATAGATCCAATCCATATCCGATTCGTTCTAAGCTCTAGTCCTACCATCCAATACAATTAATGCGGACTCTTACTCCAAATTCAATCAAATCCCAAAACAGTTGCTCACAAGTCATAACCCCAATTTCAGCACAATTGCATCCTGTAGCAAATCTTTCCTAAAATCAAACCCTAAATCCCTTATTCAACCTTTGTAATCATCTCAAGGGAAGGAGCTGTAATCCAACTAATATGGAAACCTCAAATCGTCCTTTAACCATGGGTTCTACCAAAACCCAGCCGACGCTTGATGTTGCAGCATATCTTGAGATATTTCACCCAAAGAATGAAATGATGTAAACTCAGTATGCCAGATGGAAAGACCATTGATCATGGGTGACTGGCTACTCGTTGCTCACAAACTAGAGTTTCCGAGATGATGACGCTCCCAAAAAATAATGGTGCTATGACGCATATAAACACGATAGTTCTCGACTCAGTTTGAAGAAAAATTTTGTTCAGCAGCATCAATCATAGGTAAATGATTATTTATTTTCTTTATAATTTTTGACCCAGATACATGTATTACAGTGCGTTAAACTCTGTTCTTAAGTAGCGTGTTAAAATCACACATTTCGTATATTTTTCCTATGTTTTGTCCCACATACATGTATTGCATTTAATTTGTTTCCCTACATACAACTACTGCAGTTTAATACTGGGGACCCCCATTTTTTTTGGTCATCATTTTGAATGGTGTATATGTTACACTTGGTTATAAGTATCCTATTAAACCAAACACTTAGCCTGTTACGTCACACATTGTAAGGTACGTAACATTTATATGGAAGCGATGTGTTGACCTTACATTTTATAAGCGACTGTGATTAGTAGACGTGTTACATACTTAGAAGGCATAGTTCTATTCTCATACTTATAAGCAATTTGATGTTGTTTATTTAAGATACTAATTAAGTCGCTGAACTTCTTGTCTCTCTGTTGACAAGTTTCTTGGTACAGTCATTGAAGTGATACTTGTGTACAACGTCCAAGGTGGTTGTGCTATTTATTCACCCATGCATGTTTTATACCATTGCAAAAGAATTTGGTCCCTGCATGATATGCAGTTGGATTGTATATGGTGCCTGTAAAGGTACAAGAAGATCATTTAGAAGTGAAGTCACACTGATTTGAAATAGTATATTCTCGTAACTCTGATTGCTTGTGTTTGTGCTCCTTCAGTCAAGTTGTTGGAGCGCATTTTTGCCGAGACTAAAGTAGAAACTTGATTTTAATCCCTTCCTTAAAATGCAGCTTAAGAAAGAAATTACGGCCGAGCTTGGTCTTATTACCATTGTAACTTGAAACGTACTTGTTATTTCCGCAATCAGCGAGAACCAATTGGTGTACTTGATATGATGACAATGATTTCCCATGTGCACTTGCAGAAAAGAGTTTGGGAAAAACAGAGAGAATTGCGAAATTCTTCTCGAAAAGATGTTTGAATCCATCTGGAAAGACTAGAAACCTGAACGAAACTTCCCCACAATTGTCCTACAAATCTGCAGCTGTCATACCACAGCAGGATAGCACTATCGAGAATCAATAATCCTATGAGGTTTTTTTTCCTCTCTTTTTGGCCTATGTGATGTGATTAACAAATACCTTTATAATGGTAGATCTAAAAGTTTTAGCAAATGGTAGTCCATGGTGGTAAAATGTTGCAAGTTTGATGGATAATGGCAGTTTGATTTTGGAAGCATTGCACTGCAGATTTTATGTTGGCCATATACGTTTTCTGTTTCAATGTTAAATCTCGATGATACTAAAATTATTTATAGATAATTTTATAAATAATGTAAATATAAATTTACATTATTATTTTTCTTAATAGAAAGAAACAAAGGGTGAATGAGCAGTGAAGCACCGACACCGTTTTGGACACTCTACGTGCTTGTGCATATACCACAATGTAAATTTTTGCACGTTTTGAATTGACCTTTCTTTGAGATTTGGACCAACTCGAAAACTAGATTACAAACTGATTTAGACGAATTTTATCGACTAACTTGCGAGTGAGTGGATGGATTAACAATAATGCTCCTTGCACATGATTAATTGATAGGGACTTTAACGAGTGCTGCATTGTATGCATTTTTCTTCTGGCTCGTCATGCATCATGCATTAATTGAATAATGATAGTTCCATGTAAAAAACTTTGTCACTGACGTTGTTGATGTAGCAGGGTCGAATGAAGACAATTGTTATGTCTATTTTATAATATAATTTTTTTACATGATATATCTTTTAGGATTAATCTTGGTGTACATTATGGACGCCATAACGGGGTCCATAATGTACACATGACGGCTCCCTATTGGGGGAGCGCCTGCGGGCCCAGGTGCCTCCAATAGAGGGTCACCATGTGTACATTATGGACACCGTTATGACGTCCATAATGTACATGTAACACTACCCCATCTTTTATGGTTGTAATCGCTTGAAGCAGATAAATAATTTTAGGACATACATTTCAACTAGACAAGTCATTTTCATACACGTTTTTTCATGCAGTTTTTTACAACTTTAACTTTAGCCAATAACAACTCTCTGGCCTCAATTGAAAGGGAGTACAAAAATGCCTTTTAATTTGTTATTTTCAAAATCAGCGTAAACTGATTATCGTAAAGATGCGGTCAAATTATGGAGCCGATTTGGGGTAAATTTGTTTAAAGATAAAACCAAAATCTTGTCTTTATCTCCATTAAAATTTATAATTTCGAGGGGTTGTTCAATTGGTTAGATTTTGGGTTTATTCCTCAATGATCACTAATTTGAGTCCCCTCAAGACCACTAAAATGAGTACCTGATTGTAAATTTCAGGATCTCATGAAATTAATTGAGGTGTGCACAAATTGGACCAAACATCTACAATTATTAAAAAAAAAATCTTCCATTAAAATCTATATAAATAATATCTTTTACTGAGCGCATGTCTGATGCCGATTTGAACTCATTAATTTTGTAGGTGAAAATATACTAGGTAAAATTTAAAAGGTCAAAAATATCCAATTTTTTACACTAATTTCCAAAAATATCCCTAACATTCCTTCAATTTTAAAAAACCTCCCACCATCTATTTGGAGGACAAACTGGGAAATCTGAATTTGGTACCTGCCAAAACATTTCAAAAGTCAATGATAGTCTNCTGCCAAAACATTTCAAAAGTCAATGATAGTCTTTGTCTGCAAAAACCCGATAATTCACCATGCGTGGCCCCCACAAAGAAGAAAATGAGATTGGAAAAAAATTGAAAGAATGGGGCTCAAACACTGCCTAAATAATTATTACCATTTTAAATGCAACAGTCCTCTAAAAGCTTTTTAAAACACTATGAATCCGTTTGGAATGAATTTTAATTGGATTTAAATTGAAAAATTAATTTTTATTATTGACTTTTATTAGATGAGTGAAACCAAATAATAATTATATTTTCAATTTTAATTCAATTAAAACTCCTCTCAAACAAGCCCTATTTAAGTAGCTCATATTTCTTCTCATATGATATGCTGGTTATCAGACATGAACATGGTAAGAAATGCGTCTTCGAGTTATAAGAAACTTGCTTTAAAATTTCAGTTACAAAATATGTGTTGGGAGTAATTATAGGAAAATAGTATTTTTAATGTTATTTTATATAATGTATATTCTAAGTATAGAAATAATCTAATGAATATCCGTGCTCATCTTATGTTAAACATTGGTGACGTAGCCTCCCGGGGCACATCCAAGTTGGCAAAAGATGGGCATTGCTGGGCTTACAA
>CAIGRN010017770.1:0-15437 GCA_903798345.1 Fraxinus anomala
GTTTATGAAATAATGCTAATCATACAATCTTTGTGATATATGCTATGTATTTTACCCCAAGAAAAGTGAATAACTATTACATTACATGTGTCATCTGTGATACGATAACTTGTCAAACAAATGTAAATATATTCATGAGTCATGAGTCAAGACCTTTACATTGTTAAAATTGGCACCACGATTTTTTAAAAACTTTCTGGCATTTGTTTCCTTTCTAAAATTGTTCTTTGTTTTTGTTGAGAGTATGGTGGTATGTGGAGTGGAAAACATGCAATTTGTAGTAGTGAAGAATGATTTGTGGTGGGAAAACATGCAATTGATAGATAAACTGCGGATTTAAATTGAACCAAACCTCAATAATAAACTTACTTCATTTACCACCTACAGTTAATTTGTAGTAGTGAATTTGTTTTTTTTATCACATTTATTTTTAACATTTCATTGATCAGAAAATTGTCCTTAATCATGATTTTCTTCCAAAAATATATTAATGTGCTTTAAAATGATGGTCAAATATTTAATCACATTTTTGTAGTATTATTTATTTTGTTTATTCAAATATACAATAGGCCTATCTTAAGGAAAATTTTGGAGAGAAACCATAATAAGGAAATTTATATTAATTTGAGAAGAAAAATGCAATAAAAAAAAGTTTTAAGATATAAATGTGATAATATGTAAAGTTTATGAACCTTTCATGTACTTAAAATGTAGTCTAGTTGTTCAAAGTTGTGGTATAAATATAATTTGCCTTAAAGAATATGTTGGGAGGAGTTCACAATCATTAGCTTACAATAAATCAACAAATATAAATGCGAAAATCAGAAACCAAAGAAACCGAAAAATAATCTTGATAAATCAGACTTAAGTGACTGAAAGTATGAACACTAGAACATCAAATAAAGCAGAAACGAAATACTTAACTTTTATTAAAAAAAACCATAGGCCACAAAGTTCTCAAATCTGTGCTTCAATCACGCAAGAATGAACCACCAGAATGTTCGAATCAAACCCATGGTATGTAATACAAAAAGGAGACACTCAGACAATCCCTAAATATTTCACAAAAGCACTCTCTTAACTGATAACACGATTCATGCAAGAATCAACTCTCAATACAAGTAAATCATTCAAGATTACAGACTATTGAGGGAAAAATAGAAATCAAATAAGATTATTCAAGAAAGAAGAGAAGAAAGATCTCCAAGAACGGCGCAGAGAGCACAAGTTAGTGGAAGAGTCTCGAAGCCAAGTGAAGTCTCAAATCCTAGAAGCCCTCTTTTGAATGAGTCACTCCAATAGTCACCAATCCAACGGTGTTGGAGGCAACACGTGGTGACATCTGAGGCGTCCAAAAAACAGGAAGTAGAAACACGATTTCAAGCCTTTCTTTAAAAACACGACTTCTTGCACCATTTAAAGAAAAAATCAAACAGGTTTTTAAGTTGGGCCTCCAATGATTTTCAGCTGGGCCAACTCAATAAGCCCAATCGGCATAGCATCATTGTGCCAAATCCCTTCATATATTGTATTCAAAAACAGAAAGATTTATAACAGGAAGTACAAAAATATTTCCTTCAGTCCTTTGGCCGAATTTCCTCTCAATAAACTATTGGAATTTTCATATATTCCTTTATGGATATTGTGCCTTGAACTATTGTTCGATTGCATTCCAAAGTGAGACGAAGGCTGACTGCGTGTGATCTCACGGTGCCATCACGTCGTTGAAATCTTGAGTCTTGTGTTTTTTTTTTTTTTTTTGCTAATGACACCAAGTTTATAAGTGAAGTCCTCCTCTTCGCGTGTTTCTCACTCTAAAAGAGATTTGTTGTTTAGGAACAATCTATTCACGATCTTCACTATAATGTTGATTTCTATGTTTAACACCAGAGAAATCATGTAGTCATCGTCACATAGCCTACTAACAAATTCGACTACTAGTAAAATTTCTTGTAGAACTTAGAATTCTATGTTTAACTTGGAAGAAATCATGTAATCACCCTTACAAGGCCTACTGACAAATTCGAAATTCTGCATATTAGTCTATTTTCTAACCGTAAATTCTATTTTATACACTTAAGAAAAATGATGTAGTCAACGTAACGAACTACTTCATTCTATTTTATACACTTAAGAAAAAACATTTATATAGTCTAATTTTGTTTTTCACACAAATTAAGAAATTTTATTTAATGTTATTGAAAAAGTAATTTTTTCCAAAAACTTTCCTAATTTACCCTTATTTTGTTATCAATAACTAGTATTAAATTATTGTTAGAAGTAATAAAGAAATTGAATGATTTAATTTTCAATTCTCGCATTCGTTATAACTAGACAAATTAAATAAGGGTATATTAATAAATGAATAAAACAAAACATTCTCAATAAAGAATCGGGACTATATAATTTGGACAAAAAAAATGAGGAAAGTTAGCTTATACATAAGACAGAGGGAGTAATAGGTTTGACAATTTATTGGGTTTTTTCCTCATTTTTCGATTCTCCACATGTGAAATAGCATTAACTACTTACCAATTTTGGCTCAAAAGTATCTCATTTGAATGCTCTTAAGTGTTGAAATGAATGACAGGTGAGTTAGTATTTATAGCAGTCAAATTGTCCAATATTCTGTCGAACCAGACGATCCATCCGGACGTTCGGAACTCATCTGGATGATCAACTAGTCGTTACGGTAAAAAAACTAACTGTTAGGGATGAATTAGATCGTTTTTTTTTTTTTTTTAAAGATATGATCTAAATTAGTTATGTCAACAAGTCGAGTCGAAAAAAAAACTCGGGCTCGGCTTGAGCTTTTTTGGGCCCGAGCTGAGCTGAGCCGAGCCGAGCAGAACAAAGCCCGGCCAAAAAAATGAGGCTTGGCCTGAGCCATAGCAGGCCGAGTCGAGCCAACTCGATTTTTTTTCCTCCCTTCATACAGCTAAAATAGCTGCCTGGATGAGGCTTTATTTTAATTTTTTTTTAAATTACAATGCAGCTCGTACTCGAGCCAGCCGAGCCCGAGTTTTTTTGCCACCCCTAGACGAGAGTCAAGCATAAATCCTTGATGAGACAACAGTGACAACAACTTAAGTGTTAAAAGTAAGAATTATGCTAGTTGCACATTATTTGGGTACAAGATAGAGGACATTTGAATAAGTGGCAAAACTAATGTCATTAATTGTTTTAAGTATTATAAAAATTAATGGTAAAATTGTGTGTCACATGGTACAATGTAAAACTGAATGTCAACTAGAATGTATGTGCAGAAAATTGTAAAAGTAATATTTATTTGACTACTCTCGTTTGCTCTAGCTTGCTTAGTTCTTAGTCGAAGCAGAATTTTGACTCTATGAATGTCCTAATTTTGTTGTGTGATCTACATCATGAAACAAATGACTAGTTTCGTTGATCTTCCATGAGAGCTACAAACAACCTTTCTATGTCATCACGAATTCTGAAAAACAGATCATACTTTTGTTTCAGTTCTTATGTTAATAGGAGTCAGACTTCTTTTTCCAAAGACAACAAAAAATCTTCATTGTATTTGGGCCTTTTTGAGTATTTTATTGTTGAGTATAATCATATTTTTTCAATAAATTTGTCTATCCAGTAAATAAATAGTAGTTGTATTTATCAATATGTATGGACTTGGACCATAACTAACGATTTTTCTTTAGAATTCGACTACTTGATCAGTCCATTTACTTATAATATGTCAATGTTAATCACTATTGTTGAAATTATGGTTCTTATTTACAATGATAATTATATGACAAAAAATGCAATAACAAATAATGAGTCACAATAAGAATAAAATCTATTATGCCTTGAAAAACTAGGACTCATGAAAGGAACCAATTAGCCTACGTGGCGAACAGCTAGGGGGCCCACACCTCATACACTGGCGTACGGTAACCCAGCTACACGCAGGCGAACCGATTCAGGTGCAAACGACCTATCTTCCTCACGTAGAACACCTGGACTGACCCCGTTACATGCAGACCCCATTGTAAGAGCCGGTCCAGGATGGGGCGGTGACGAGATCTTGAATGGATCTTGCACCATGTGAATTGACAAAAAGGAGCAATAAAATCTTTCTTGTTCTATCAAAAGGGCATTATTNCATGAAAGGAACCAATTAGCCTACGTGGCGAACAGCTAGGGGGCCCACACCTCATACACTGGCGTACGGTAACCCAGCTACACGCAGGCGAACCGATTCAGGTGCAAACGACCTATCTTCCTCACGTAGAACACCTGGACTGACCCCGTTACATGCAGACCCCATTGTAAGAGCCGGTCCAGGATGGGGCGGTGACGAGATCTTGAATGGATCTTGCACCATGTGAATTGACAAAAAGGAGCAATAAACTCTTTCTTGTTCTATCAAAAGGGCATTATTGCTCATTTTTCCTTTTTAATTACTAACTCACTATCATTACCGTCGCCATCATCCTATTTGGTCAAGTCTAAAGTACAAATTAGGCTTTATAGATACAAATGTGGTCTTAACATTTAAGGCTGTGATTGATTGATATATATGACAAGAGAGGGAAGTCGTTTGGATGAGGCCATGTGCACTATCATCCAATGGATTCTATTTATTTTGCCCAAGTATAAAAGCTCACACTTAGTACCATTAAAAAATAATGCAAGTTTAGACTCTTAAAGCTATATTCTTACTACACATACATTTACTTTTCCACCCTAAAGCCGCCCCCCATTTTTATAGGAAGCTCACTTTTAAAACTTTTCTACACCCAAAACTATTTCACAAACTGACTTGACCATCGAAGTGCGCCCGACCAATTCCACCCCTCTCGGAGAAGGCCACGTGTGACTGGCGGTTTGTCCAAGTATACAGGAACCCAACTTGCATAGACGTAAGAGGCCTTGGGATCTGTTGGCCACATCGTCGATACATTTTTTGGGATCATCAGATTGACGTCGTCTGTGGAAAATTTGACACTATAACCACGAACATCCTTGTGGTAAAATTTGTGGGAAGTAGAGCCTTGAAGAAATGTTTGGTTCTTGAAGAAAGAACCGCTTCAAAGAGAAAACATCTAAAACGCCTACCTTTAACTAGAAGCCTAATGCATGCTATAAGTTCTAGCCACTATGGATCACAAGGAAGGAATAGGCAACATGAGGCTTCTGAAGAGGAGGCCTTTCAAACGAATGTAAACGTGCGTTGCCCCCATCACCAACACAGGCAAGGCGGTAGGTACCATAACACGTTTGGCTAGGAAAGTAGGGAAGATGGCTGAGAATATGATAAACATGGCCCAACAGAATGCCACCATGCAACAACTACTCATGCAAGTGCATCAACGGCGGGGTACCAAGTGCCTCAACAAGAAGTGATGCCCCAAGAGGGCGAGGAGAATGACACGGCATCCTACCCCCAAATGCACCGGAGGGAGATCAACCAAGCAGAGAGGGAAGTGGAGATGGACACTTTCACCAATTATGCTACTAGTCGACTCGGGGATAACATACTACAAGATGAAAGTTTCCCCCCAGAATATGCTCAAGAACACGAACTACAAAGATCCACCAGTGTGTTCGATCGAATTGGATCATCAGTACCTAGAAATAGCCCCCCCAGCCGCCTCCCGTACAAATGGGGCCAGAACAAAATTCGGGGTATGAACCTCAGGGGGTTCTCCACACTCCACCTAGAAATAGGCGAGAGAGAAGAGACGATGCGAACTTGAGAAATCAAACGGAAGCGCCGCGACCCCCTCGTTATCAAGCAGAGGAAGATGATTCTGATGATCCATGCAGGTCATTTGAGTTAGATGATGATGACGAAATCCTATCCTTCTCCCAAGAGTTGAGAAGCGCCCTCGTTTCCAGCCATTTTGTGCCTCCCGAAATCCCCAAATATGAGGGAAAGGGTGATCCGGAGAATCACCTAAATAATTACAAGACTCACATGTCTCTGCGAGAGGCTTCACCAGTGCTAAAATGCAGAGCCTTCCATGTCGTATTAACTAAGACCATAGAAATGTAGTACAGTCGTATCCCAGTTGACAGCATTAGAAGGTGGCTAGACCTCAAAAGGCCTTTTTGAACCAATACTTATCCAGCAAAGAAGGTGAAGTCCACTTCCTAAGGTTATAGGTCATGAGGCAACAAAGCGGTGAAACTTTGAAAAGCTACTTGGCCCGCTTTACAGACGAGATGACTTATTGTAACCAGGTTACAGATAGAGAAGCCCTTTCTACTCTAAGAAGAGGCATCAACATGAACACCCTATTTTGGAGGGATGTTCGAAACAATAACTCTACCCTTATGATGCCTTGATGAAAATGATGAGAAGCAAAATTTTCAATGAAGAGCTCATTAATCACCGCAATTGGACTTCACTGGGACTCCCACCACCTCAGAGACAGTGGCGAGGTCCCATATTACACTTAATGGACCAGCAATGGACCCAAGCGGGACATACAATCGCCCCTACCTTAGGCCAAGCACTGGCCACTACCAAGTTAAATGCAGTGTCATCTTTGGCACATGAAAAGGTCGGAGCTGAAGCTCAAAGACAATCGAATCAATCCAAGGAAAGAGGTAGGGGGAGAAACAGGAAGCCTGGGGACATGCAATACTGCACCTACCATCTAACCACCAGTCACAACACATAAAACTATCTGTTAAGGCCATATCATGAAGAACTAGCAGGCCCCCGTGTTGAGAGAAAAAACACCCATCCTGTACAAAGGAACGCCTCTCAACCTAGGAATGAGAGAGAACCTAAGCGTGATGAGGTGAGGCGATATCACAGAAATAAATCGCCTCGACGCGAGGATGAAAGAAATAGGTTAAGAGGTGGACAAAGGCCCAGGAGAGAACCCCCACCCAATGCAGATAATGTCTCCATACAGGAAATTGACACCATTATTGGCAATCCACATGTAAGAGGAGAGTTTAGAAATGCTCAAAAAAGTTATGCAAGGGAAGCAAATGATCCTCCCATGACGAGCTACTTAGTCAATAGTATCGCTCGAGGAGCTGGAAGCATTCCACCAATAACCTTTTCACAAAAAGACACCATTGGGGTTCATTATCCCCATTGTGACACTTTGGTGGTACAATCTCATGTGGTCAAAATTGGGCTCTAACGCATGTTGGTATACAACGGGAGTTAAATAAATATCATATTTGGAACCATCTTTGACAAAATAATGGTAGATCATGAGCTCACCTCCATGATCGTCCCCTTATACGGTTTCACATGCGACATCATCGTTCCTAGGGGACGGGTCACACTAGCTGTGGAAATGGAAGAACCCCCACTTACGACTTAATACTTCATGGAGTTCCTCATTGTAGATCACCGATCCACTTACCACGGAGTGTTGGATGATCTACAACGAGCTTGGAGCCGCTACGTCCATACACCACCCATGTATGAAATTCTCTACTGAAAGAGGAATTGTTACAATAAAAGGAGACCAAATGGGCTCAAGGGAATGTTATCTTAGCTCCCTGAGAAAATTCGAGCCTCGTAGTCTTAATATGGCCCTGATGGACACTGAAATGGTTGATGCACCTGAAAAATATCATACCCTTGAACAAGGGGGAGACGTCAGCATGATAGACGCCCCGAAAGAAAGTGTCATTAGTATAGATTTAGACCCTAGAGTCACCTAATCAAATTCGCAAGCGACCTCAGTGGAGGAATTTGAATATTTTTTGGCTGACCCAAATGATCCTACAAAGGTGCTACGAGTGGGGAAAGAGCTTGAATTAGGAGAAAAAACGAGACTCAAGAGCCTTTTGCTAAGCAACTTAGACATGTTCGCTTGGAAGCATGTATATATGGTGGGTAGGGACAGACCCAACACCTTGCTCGGGGGCGCGGTTGCGCGTGCTGGGCTCCGCTGGAGCAGTTGGGAGTTCACTTCGCCAATTCGCCGCTAGCTGTCGCCTGCCTGGTTCGTCTTCTTCATCCCATCTTTTTTTTTTTTTTTTGGTTTTGTATTTAGGCTAATTTGGCCCAGCCCATAATCTTTTTTTTTTTGTTTTGAAATTGGGCGAATTCGGCTCAGCCCATCATTGCTTGTTTTTTTCCTTTTATAATTGGATTGGCCCATTTGTTCTGGGCCCAATCATTAATTATATAATATATATAAGCCCAATGGAAAATCTCATCCTCCCTTCAAGCCTTCATTCGAAATCCATCCCCAAATTCCCAATTCTTTACCTTCTCCAATATCCAATCTGTCGAGTCTCGCCGAGATCTCGTTGCTGCCGCCTGCCACCACCACTAGTCCAGCTAGCCCGCCTTCAGGCTACTACCACTCCAACCGTTGCGGGATTTGGTGAAAGTGAAATTGTAAGTTGTTTTTATATGAGTGGGTTGTCATTTTTAAGTGTCCATCTGTCATTATTTTGGTCTTTTCATAATCGATGTTAAATCATGAAATTTAAGTGCAAAATGTGCAATGAAGTGCAAAAATTTCATGTTTGTCTCGTCTAACTTCTTTGCTGATAATAGGTATATCGTACCGTAGATTTACTTGGTTCTTCTGCAAATTGCAATCAGTAAATTTGTTGTCTTGTGCATTGATTTGAAATGAGAAATTAGTTGTATTATTATCATAAATTTGAAATGAGATTGTATCATATGACTTATGAGAAATTAGTTCACTGATTGTCTTATTTATGTGTTGCACACTCGTAATATTGTTTGAAATTTTGAATTATGAATTTTAATTTAAGGTTTAGGTTGATTGAATTGTGATTTGGATTTTGGCCCATTTGCTATTTGGGACTTACGATTGACAGTCATAACGAACCATCCAAATCGCTGATTATCGACGTTGACCAGTCAACGTCCGCCCGGACTGAACTTCAATGCTGGGTCTATCCCTGATGGTGGGCACAGACCCCAAAGTTAGTTGCCACCATCTTAACATCGATCACAAGTTTACCCCTCACAGAGCCTTGAACCAGGAGAGGTACGAGGCCTTGAAGGAAGAAGTACAAAGGTTCATATCAGAGCTGCTCAAACTTGTACCAGTTGAATACCTTCCTAAGCCTTCTACAACCAAAGTGGAAGAGATAATGTGGATTGAAGAAACCCCACAATGGATGCAATCTATAATAGCTTACCTCAAAGATCACGCACTACCTGAGAGCAAAAAAGAAGCCCACAAACTCCGACGTAGAGTCGCCCACTATGTGCTCCAGGATGAAATACTTTACAAAAAAGGCTTCATCCCTACTCTTACGATACACGAGAGGGGAAGAAGCCAATTATGTCCTATGGGAAATCCATGAGGGAAATGTTGTGAAATTGGAATCAAGTTACAAATAAAGTTGAATTCATAACACGGAGAAATGTTACAAAAAATTACAAAAGAGGAGACCTAATCTAAATGGTGGCATCATCCTGCTGAGACTCCCCTTGGGCACCAATCTCATCCACTAAGTCATTTTCTTCATTAGCGAGGGTGGATGGCTCGTCCACTAGAAACTCTTCCTTTAAAGAAGATAGCTCCAACTGAGGATGTAGCGCGGTGAGCCTCTCGAAGACTTCGTTGTACGTTACTTCCTCTAATATAAGCTGAGGCCGTCATACTCAGTCGTCTCATGACAATGAGCCACATAGTTATTGACACTGCCTCCCCAGCCCGACTCAGCTATTGCTTTAGACTAGCCGCCTTGGCAGTCATCTCTTCAACTTGAGCCTTCAGCTCCCTATTCTCCTTATTAGCAACCTCCAAGGCTGACGAAGCGATCCTTTGAAGGTTATTAGAATTCTTCGTACACTTCGTCAGTGCGTTCACTTCAACTTTGCAGAGATGGACTTCCTTTTTCAAGTCATCATTTTCTTTGGAAAGTGCTTCCATCTTCAACTCTGCCTCGGCTTGTTTTAACTTGGAGGCTTCAATGGCTTCATTGGTGAAGGATGCCTTAGCCTTTGCTTTCTTTAAGGTCGCTTCTGTATTATTAGCCCTCTGAAGGTGCTCTTCGTTGAGGCCCTGCAGCCGCCTCATCTCCATTTGGGCATTTAGAAATAAGCCCTGAGAGCGAGCCCAACCTCTACCATATCTACCGCGTTACAGGTATTAGCATATGAAGAATACTTGTCAGTCCAATATTTGTGATGGACTCTTGTAGCCCCTTGGACCTCGATGGGGAGCATCTCTCTAACTGTGAAGACAATTTCGTCCGACCTCCGACCAAGGAAGTTTTGAGCCTTCCCTTCAGAGGGGCCACTCCTGGCCTCCTTGCCCCTCCTCCACTTAATGAGGCCTACCTCCTCTTCTGCCGCCTCTTTCACATCCACAATTTTCACAGAGGATATGAGCTCTGCTATAATGGGCTGTCATAGGGACTCTCCAATGGTTGTCTGACGCTTAGGGGAGAGGCTCGGTATTCTTTGATAAGACCAACTTCCTTTTTGAGGGCCTTTCCAAAAAAGTTTCTCATTCTTTCATCTTCTCTCATTTTTTCCCATTTTTCTCTGGAGGAGGTGTGGATTCACCTTTGAGAGGCTAGCCAGCTCGTCGAGCTGGTTCTTGTAAGTTGAGAAAGTGGAGCCTGAAGGCTTCTTATTTTTTACCCCTTCTAGGCACCTCATAAAATGCATGTTCGGCTTGACATACTCTTTCCTATTGTGTTGACCTACGAATAAAGGGTGAAGTATTAGTAGTTAGGCCAAAAATGATACACCACGTGATAAGAGAAATAGCTAAGAGCTGCCTTACCCTTGGTAGCCATCAGCCTATGTGTAACAAAAAGATTCTGCTTACCAATGACATTTCTAAAAGACCTCATCTCTGAAGGCAGCCCGTAAATGGCTTTTATGATGCTCAACTCAGACGGCTTAAGCTTGAACTAGTTAACTGTAGCTGCACAAAGCTTACGTTAGGCACAGAAAAAAAGGGGAGAGAGCAAATGCACAAGAGAAATGTGATACTAAATGAAGGTTCGACTCACTATACTCATGGTATTAGGTCGGCACGGTGATCTCTAGGACTGCATCTCCCTCCATTGTCTGCCAGCGACCCTAACCCAAAACTAGGAGGACTTCCAATTTTTATGGAAGTTGGAGTCTCCCAGATGAAAGGAAAGTGCGGGATCTAGGAGTTCATACAATACCACCCCTTATAGTCATTCTCCCCACTAGAGGCTCGGGTTGAAAGAGGGTTTGGGAAACATACAGGGGCATATCCTCGCCAAGAATGACCTCTTTCCAAAGAAGAAAGGCCCCTGCTAACTGGCTCCGTGCGTTTGGCGCTAATTGGGTGGGTGTCAAGTTATGTGCCTAAGAATGTACCTAAACAAAGGGTGTAAGGGTAGCTTCATCCCTCCGCCTAGGATGGCCTCGCTAAGTGCTACGTACCCCTCCCTAGGAAAACAGGCTCTCTCATCAGGGATTGGCACAAACATCTCTATATTATCTAGGATCCTAAACCTCTCCCTAAAAGTCTTCAACTCATCCTCCTTAATATCTGTCGGCCACAAAGAAGCCCCCACCTAATACTAAAATCTATGGGGCCCTCTGGTATCATCCGTGTACTGTAAGGGCCCTACATGGCCTCTACAATCCTTTCAGGAAGGATTATAAGAGGCACACCCGCCTCGGCACAAATCAGTGCCATATTTACTTGGGAAGACCCTTCGGACGCATTCTTTCTTAAAGAAGAAGCCATTTTATATGGACAAAATTGAAAGTTTGAAAATGTGGGATACTTACACAGATCTGGAATGCTTTGAAACGAGAAAAAATGGAGTTGATCACTGGAGACAACAGAGAAAATGCTAGAAGATTGAGAGTATTTTCACTTAGGATTTTTAATTTTCACAAGGTGAAGAAAAGGGAGAAATGTAGGATTTTGGCCTAAAAATGCAAAATGAAATAATCCCCGCCGTTTTATATTCTCCCACTCAAATCTGAGCCGTACATTTGCAGTCTCATCGACTACGTTGAAATCAAAAGGCACTAATCAAATGTTGGAATCAAGGGCCCAAATGAAATCGTGAATTACACGCGCCTTGGATTCACGTAAGCCTGGCTATCTGTAAAGCACGTCATCATCATTGCGGATTAAATGCGCACGCAATACGATTCTTGGAAACCCTACCACTGCTTTTTTTATTGGAAATCAACGTGTCTTTCAAATCATTAGAGCACGCCATCAATGGCCTCACTTCGTATCATTCACCTTTATCATAGGCTTTAGCTATCAAAGAGGCTCGAATTCTGTCCAAAGGCCTTGCCTTGTATATTCAGCCTTATCCTAGGCTTCAGCTATCAAAGAGGCTTGACATCAGCTCAAAGGGCCTCACCTCAGTTCCATCGAAGAGGCTCGACATCTGCTCCAAAAGCCTCGCCTCGTATCATTCAGCCTGATCATAGGCTTCACTATCAAAGAGGCTCGACATCTGCTCCATGGGCCTCGCCTCGTATCATTCGGCCTTATCATAGGCTTCAACTATCAAAGAGGCTCGACATCCTCTCCAATGGCCTTGCTCAGTTCCATCGAAGAGGTTCGACATCCGTTCCAAGTTTTTTTGCCAATTCAAAAGTCCACGCATTATATGAATAATCATACATAAACTTCAGGGATTGTTGTTACGCCTTGAAAAACTAGGACCCATGAAAGGAACCAATTAGCCTACGTGGCGAACAGCTCGAAGGCCCGTGCCTCATACATTGGAGTAGGGTAACCCAGCTACACGTAGGTGAACCGATTCAGGTGTGAACAACCTATATTCCCCCACGTAGAACACCTGGGCAGACCCCGTTACATGCAGATCCTATTGTGAGAGCCGGCCTAGGACGCGGCGGTAACGAGATCTTGAATGGATCTCGCACCATGTGAATTGACAAGATAACTTACTGTCATCATCGCTGCCGCCATTTTATTTGGTCAAGTCTAAAGTACAAACTAGGCTTTATGGATACAAAGGTAGTCTTAGTATTTAAGGTTGTGATTGACTGATGTATATGATAAGAGAGGGAAGTTGTTTGGATGAGACCACGTGCACTATCATCCAATGAACTCCATTCATTTTACTCAAGTAAAAAAGCCCACACTTAGTGCGATCCAAATATAATGCAAGTTTAGACTCTCAAAGCTATATTCTTACTACACACAGATTAATTACTTTTCCACCCTAAAGCCCACCCTCATTTTTATTGGAAGCTCACGTTTAAAGCTCTCCCACATCCAAAACTATTTTACAAACTAACTTGATCGTCGGAGTGCGCGCAACCAACTCCACCCCTTACGGAGAAGGCCACGTGTGACTGATGGTTTGTCCAAGTGTGTAGGAACCCAACTTGCGTGGACGTGAGAGGCCTTGAAATCTGTTGGCCAAATTACCGGTACGTTTTTTGGGGTCAACAAAATCTAAAAACAAGCAATTTATTGGAATAAAGAGTTAATAATGTTTCATTAATGAATTTAGCATTAACGAAATCTCTTGGATTTCTTTATTGTCAAAACCCTCACAAAGAAGAAATCTCCATAACCATTAGGATATATATTTACCTTCCATCAATTAAGAAAATAGTTTGTATCAATTTAGAGATAAGAAGGTAAAAATTCATTTCCGTCTATCTAAGGAATTAAATCCCCATGCTTACAGGGTAGGAATTCAATGATGCCAGTAAACCTTTTTAGGTACACTCATATTACACAAAATTCAAGCTTTAGCAATTTGTCATTCAACTACATTTTCCTCTTGTTATATACTGAATTGAGCTTCAGAGGTTCAATGGGGCACTTTCCCTTCCCCTTTTTTGCAAGTATACATAGGGTACGTTTGGCATGATTTTTGCTTTGACTTTTACTTTTTATAGAAGAGTTTTTGGAGGAAACTACTTTAGTTTTTATTTGAAAACTAACTTTTAAAAGTACTTCCTATTCTAAAAAATTCTTCTAACTGGCAAAATCACTTTCATAAAATTAGCTAAACGGATCCAAAAGTTATTTTTGTACCTCAAAAGCTCGACTTTTCAAAAGTCATGCAAAACGGCTCTTAGGCATTCTCGAAATTGGTTTTCGAGAAGGTTGATGGTTGACCAATAGTGTCCACAACAAGATGCAATAAAGCATATCTGAACATCTATTTGCTTGATCGAAACCTACAAGTTATCTTGAAGGATCCTTCGAAATTTCAAGGTGAGTGCCCTGAAATCCAGAAACACAAGAGCCAATATCTGGGGTAGCATTAGCAGAATTGTTACAAGGACTATCTCAAATGTTCATTTTCCTGCAACCATTTCAGCAAGAATCCAATAGTCAAAAGCATATTTTGATAGCACCATGAAAAGAATATTAATCGAATGCTTTTGCACCTCAAACGACGACAAGATTATAAAATAGGAAACACGAGTTTTGGGTTAATTCCCTGATTGGTCACTGAACTTCGAACTTTGAGTAAACTTTTGTTAAGAGCCTCAGCTTTTCGGGCTTGTTTCTCATAGCCAACAAGGTTTTCAACAGTTTTTTTAAAGCTATATAGGACAAACCAACTGTGGAAACTGGAAAGAAAAGTATCGGACATTAGAGCAGAGAGAAACTGAAGAGTCTGTGTACCCATCTTGTGTTTCCATTTTCTTTGCTGTGAGTTTTCTTTTCTGATAAAATCAAATCAAGAAAAAACTTGCCATTTTATTTATTTGTTTTAACAATCATGCTGCACAAACAGGTTCGGTGACGAATTAAAAACAGGGAGACATATGACGCAACATCATTGGATAGTTTGAAAAAAAAAAAGCTTTGCTAAGCAGCATTATTCTTGTTTTAAATATTTAGTTCTAGTTGTCAATTAAAGGTTTTTATGTGGTTACTAATTTGTTGTTTAATTATTTACTAAGTTGATTGGATCCCTTTTTATGTTTCTAGCTGCAAATAGGATGGTACAAGGTGTAAAAAGAAGTTTATGACAGTAAAATTTAGCTGGATGGAAATACCAAATTGCTAGACTTAACATCAATATAGAGACCTCCATCACTCCATAGATCAAACTTGGCGAACCAAAATCCCAACTTGCTCCGTGCAATATCAAGCCTTGAGGCTACCAATCCATGTCCACCTTAATTATGTCCTTGCAAATCTAAAATTAAACAAAAATATTTTCAAGTTACAAAAAAAGTATCAGGTACCAACAGTCAATAGAATGCAAAAAGAAATCAAGAATAAAAACCCTCTCTAAAGTGAAAAGTCCAGGCAATTCTCCATAGATTTACACATGACCCCTCAAGAAGGCACTTTAACTTTTGTAACCGATGAAAAAGAACATGGTCAATTACAATGTACAATCATCTCACTAAACATCAGTTATTTCTAAAGAAGCCAACACTACAGACTAACAGTGTTCGAGATTATAGGACCAAACCGCAACTTTTACACTTTATAAGGGTAGCAGCAATAAAACTACAAGCGTATATATATATATATATATAT
>CAIGRN010017772.1:0-10646 GCA_903798345.1 Fraxinus anomala
CATACCTGTACCCACCATTGTCTGCTGCACATTCTGCTGCTGCTGTAGCTGTGGCATTTGCTGCTGCTGCTGTAGCTGGGGCCTTTGCTGCTGCTGCTGCTGCTGCTGCTGCTGCTGCTGCTGCTGCTGTTGCTGTTGCTGATTCGAATCTCCGCCGTTCATTTTCACAACCTCTCGGAATTAATTCTCTCCTTAAATTCAATTACAGAGTTCTAGAGAGAAATAGGTAGGATACCTGGTCGGAGAAACCAGGTTTGAGAGAGAGAGAGAGAGAGAGGGGCGTAATCCGGATGGATCTAGGGTGGATTTAACATGCGACGTTGTTTTTAACGGCGTTTAATACCGTCCGTTAAGATAAAGGCTTACAAGTGGGTCCAGTAGATACGCGTTGGTACTGTGGGTTGGTATTAGGTTTCGTGTTTGATGAATCCAATCTACGGCTGCGAGAAGTCATTTCATTGCACAAATGCAACGTAACGACATTTTTTTGAAAAAATATTATTTTAAATAATAATTTTTTAAAGATTGCGTAGTTAAAAAAATATGAAAAAATTTTAAATTTATAAATAGAATATTTTATTATGTAAATTTGTGGTTAAAAATAAGTACGTAGAATTTTATTTTTATTTTTTGAAAAAATGGGAAAAACAACCGGGACTTAATGGCCTAAGCAAAATGTAGCAAGTTCAATCTATAAGGACTCATTTGGTGGGCTCTTGAAAAGTTAAAAAAAATTTAATACAAAATTATTTTTGAATATATTTAGATAATTTTTTTAATGTTTTTCTAATTAAACGAATTTTTAGAGAAAATCGATTTAAAGTAACTTCCTTAAAAATCTCTTGTACAAAAAGTAGAAGCAAAAATAAAATACTTGCAAAACGAGCCTAATTTAGGATTTTAATTTTAAGCTTTGGGTGAGTAGACGTTGAAAAGATAATTTGAGTCTATTTAAACTAATTATAAAATGTGATTTATTATTATTATTATTGAAAAAGATTATTGTACCTTAATTTTGAATTGAATAAAATATCGACAACACGAAAAATAATTTAAAATTAAAACATATAAGGAAAGAGTCAATACATCAAGAAAAACAAAATTGCATTTCTCAAAGGAGGGTCAACATTCCCTCCCCACCACGTTAGGCTAGTCGACGTTGGTCAAATGTTCCATTTTGTGGTAGGGCTTAGGGTGGATTTTGGTGAGAAATTTGGTCAACAAAGATGTCTGGTGAGCTGAATAGATATTGGCAATTAGGAGTATGAACGCGTACAAAATCATTTTCAGCATTTCTCATAAGACAACTAATTGAAATTTTTTTTTTGATATATTATTAGGGGTTTAAACGGATCAAGTCAAGTCGTTCGACTTGTTCACCTTTAGGCTCAAATCAATCTCAACCTATATAGCGATTTAATTTGTGCTAACAAATAAGGAGAGACGAGCTGGCTCGCTTTACGAAACCTCAACTTAGCTCTTCAAACCAATACACTCCTTGTTTGGACAAATCACCGCTGCTCTTGTTTTTTATCTGTGAATTACATTTGAAAGAATATATAATTAATATAAACTTTGAGCCACCGATAGTTTATTCGTACATACCCTTTAATTCATCCTATACATGTGGAATAAACATTATTAATAAATATTTCCAAGAAAAAAAACTTTCAGGTTGGGGGAAATAATGAAAGGAAAAATATTTATTTACTTTTAAAATTATTGAAATTGAGATTTAATTTATCTATGTTAGTTGTAAGTAAACCATTCAATCAACAATAATAATACAACAGAAGCTTCGAACAATTATTATGGCATCTACAATATACTCTAAATATAAATTGTTTTTTTTATTTTTAAAGAGATTATTTTTAAATTTAAAGAGTTGAAATTTTTATATAATCTAACAACCTCTTTATTTTGACTCTTTAATTTGTTTTTCTCAAATAATATTTATCGATTCATCTTCATATTTTATTTAACATAATTTTTTTATATATTGATTGACTAATTAATTTAAATGTGATTTCAATAGTTTAAGAATTAAAGTATATATTAAGAATAGACGGTGAGTTTGACTCTCCGACTCTAAATTTAGATAGCCAAATCTTGGAGCTCATTTTTAAAATAAAGAGCGTTTTGCTTAAAAGTAAACTACAAGAAATTCTCTATTTAACTGTTTTAAAATAGAAAAAGAGTTTTGACTCTCCAAATTTAGAGAATAAAACTCGTTATACATCAATAATTGCATTTAATTGGCACAAATTACTATACTTCTTAAAATATTAAAAAACCATAATTATAATCGATTGACCCAATATACATAAAAATTATTTTAAATAAAATATGAAAAAAAATTAGTAAAAATTAATTGAAAAAAGTAAAATGAATAGCTAAAATATAGAGCATTAATATTATTGGACTGTATTAAATTTTTTGACTCTCTAAATTTATAGATACTCTTTGTAATATATAAATAAAAAATCTCTTAAAGTAAACAAATCCGTTTTTTGCGGCTTTAAATTTCCATCAAATACCACGAACCGCCAAAATTAAATGCTAATTAGTATCAATTATGCCATTCTCGTCCAAACACACCCCACAATCCGCAATAAAGTAGGATTCCTCTTTTTATACTTTCGTGCTTCATCTGTCTCATAAAGAAATATTTATTTTCATTTTTACACAATTTAAAAAACAAATCATTAACATAATTTTACATTTTCCCTAATATTTCAAGTATTACATATTTGCTGATAACCAGATACGTTAAATAGAGATATATTAGAAAATTTAACTATACTCTAAACAAGAAAATTGACCTATAATTTGGGACATTAAAAAAAAGGCAAATCAATCTTAATGGAATGGAGGAAGTATATATTTTTTATTCGAATGGTATTAGATATAGAGGAAATAGCCTTTGTCAATAATTTAATCATGTTGGTCTCAACGAGAATCTTACATATGTTGTAGTCACGGAATTGAACATCAAACCAAAATCAATAAGCCCCTGTTTAATACATATCCTTTCAAATTACATTATTTTATAACTTATTTTCAACTACACATTTTTTAATAAAATAATATTTTTCATCACATCAATAACTTTTTCTTACTTTTTAACCACATATTTTATATCATATCAGTATTTAAAATACATTCTTTCTCAATAATATTCATCAAACACACCATAATTCTGGTTCGGAAAAATGTAAATATAACTTTTATGCTTTATATGTGTTAAAGCCATATTATTGTAGATTTATTGATCTGATTTATAAAAATATCTATAGTACAATTTTATGTGTATGGTAGATTTAATTAATAAATAAAACAAATTCTATTGAATTAAAAACTGTTTTTGTAACTAGAACTGAGTCCAATTCTTAATCTTTAACTGGAACTAGTCAAATAAATAGGAATAAATTGATTTGTCAAGCTATTCGTTTGAGCACGATGGGTGGCAATGGGCCGAGTCAAGTTGGCCCGGCCTTTAAACACCCGAGCTCGGCTCATGTCTAAATGTTAGGCTTAATAAAGTAAGCCAAAAAAGGAGCCGGTTCACGAGTCCAAACACTGGCTCTTATAATTTTTAGGGAAAAATTCATAAATCGGGCTTTAAGTCTCACAAATACAAAAATCAAGTTTTAAGTTTTTCAAATGCAAAAATCAAGTATTTATTTATAAATTAAAAATATTTTTATTAATTAAATATAAAAATATATAATTAATGATCACATATACATAATTATAGGTCACAATTTATTTATTGGTCACATATTATCAAATTAATTAGATTTCGAGGTCACAAATTCAAAAATTTGTAGGTCACAATTAATTAATCAAGTATTTATTTATAAATTAAAAATATTTTTATTAATTAAATATAAAAATATATAATTAATGATCACATATACATAATTATAGGTCACAACTTTTATTGGTCACATATTATCAAATTAATTGGTCACACATTATCACCACCACCACCACCACCACCGCATCCAACCACATATTATCACCACCACCATCAACCAAATTTGAACCCACCACTCACTCGACTCCGCCACAGCACGCACACACACACCCAGCGTACGGCAGATCTGACGACCACCACCACACCTCGACGCAACACACTATCACCATCACCACCAACCAGATCTAACAACCACCACCACACCCGGACGTAGCACAATCACCACACTCCACAACAGTGGCGTGCGACGCTGCTGTGAACGGCATCGTTACGACCGCACGCTGTCGTTCACAGCAGCATTGCAATGCTGTGACGCTGCCGTTCACACAACAACGTCGCGAACGCTCACGGGTAGAGGAAGAGTGGGGGAGGGGAAGGAGAGAGATGAGGGAGAAGGGACGAGATGGGAGGGGGAGGGAGAATGGAGAAGGAAGGAAATAAGAATTGATAAATTAGGGTTAAAATTATAATATTAATTAAAATAAAAAATTATTACCTGATTTTTGAATAATTAAACTTTAAACCTGATTTTTGAAAATCAATCTTTAAACACTTGATTTTTTGTAATTTCCACTAATTTTTTTGTGATTAGCTCATTCATATAAGGGCCTGAAAGGTCTTTGGGCCAAGCCCGAAAGTTGGCTCGGCCCCATTTGCTCTACCTATGTGCACATGAGTTTTATTGTATTGAAATTTATGTTGATTGTGTCAAATTTTCAACAATGTTTCGTCTAATTCGAGGTTTTGTCTGAGCCTTTAGACGATTTGGTGGTCGAGCCCTTTAATCATGTGTTTAGATTATCTCCAATAGACTCTTTAAAAATATACTCTATTTTAAAGAGTAATATTTAAAATTATGTTCCAAGAAACTCTTTAAATTAACATTTTAATTTAAAGAGTGAGTATGACTCTTCAAATTTAAAGAGTGAGTATGACTCTTTAAACATATTAAATGCATTTAAAGTGTTTCAATTTTCAATGTAGGAAAAAAATAAAATAAAATAAAGAAAAGCTAGTTAAAATAAAATAAAGAAAAATAATAAATATTTTTGGGAGTAGTAAAATTAAGTGTTAAATATAAAGAGTTAGTTAGAGTATTTCAAAATTTTAACTCTCTAAATTTATAAATACTCTCTAAATGATATAATATACTCTTTAAAATAGAGAGTCTCTCTTGGAGATGTTCTTAGCCAATTGTTATGGTCGTGCGAGCTTTGTTGCTAAATAGTTCCTCGGTGATTGAGATATCTTTCGCTTCCATTGGAGTCAATGATCAAGATATAATTATGCAAAGATAAGTAGACATACAACGAAACCCTTTTTTTAATTTTAGTAGACAATAATTATTTAAACACGTAAAAGAACTAATCAAAATAGTCTGTTCAATCAAATTTAGTTCCAAAAAAATGAAAAAAACTGACTCCTAATAAAATAATTGAAGCTTCTAAGAGTAAAACAAATAATTAGAAAATAATGTTATTTATCAACAGTAGAGTAGCTTTGATTAAGGCCTAATTTCTTCTTCTCCTTAAAAAAAATTCAACAAATTCTCAGAATTTATTTGCAGGTCCCTAAACTTCAATCACCATAGCAAGCAGATCCTAATTCATGACATTCTCAGACGTCGGATTACACAAATGAAAAAACATGTTCTTCTCTGTCAATCTCTTAAATTTCAATTTCACACTTCCAATTGCTTTTCTTCTCAGTTTCATAGTAATGCCAGCCCCTTCCTCTAAAATTATCTTTCCCTGTAGCCAATAAATCCATTTCCTCAACCGGGTTTCTCCTCGGGTCATAAATTCCTGGCAAATGAAATCCAATAACTGGTTTGGTTCATCAGTCGCGAAGAATGGATGAACCAAAATTTTGATACCGTTAATGCCAGTTTGGATTGCCATGTTATGCGCAATATTGAAGACAGTGGTGAAGGAATTTTTTGTTGATTGAATGCTACGGTTGGAGGCAGCGCCGAGCCACTTGGCAGTGTACATTCAGCAGGTCAAGATTTGGTCCTAACACGTGCTTTGGGTCTACGTAAACGGTAAATCACAGTCAAAATTTGATGGAAAAATGACTTTTTGGGTAAATTTTATTTACGGGTAAAGCTGAACTTTCATTAGAAGTTCAATTGGGTCATTAAACTTTAATTTATTTCATTCAACTCACTAAATTTCAGTTTAGTTTTTATCCCCTACTTGGTTTAAATAAAAATCAAACTTTTAGTAGATTTTGATAAAAGTTAATGTGACGTGGGGTTGAAAATTTGTGTGACATGTTAATTGTATTGTTAAAATTAATTTTTAAATTTGATTTTGATTTTAATTCATTTTTTAACTGAACCAAACATGACTAAATTTTAACGAGTCGTCACATTTCATCCCCCATTATCTATAAAAATCCATGTGTTCCATTTTAACCTTTTTATAATGTGACATTGTGATAAGTATGCATGCCCTTGTTTGGCCAGATTTTGAAAATTATGTATTTTGGAATAATAAATTTGGTAGAATGTGTGCTTAAAAAAGAAGAATGAATTTTTTTATTTACGTATAATATTATTTTATTGGAGAATTTGTGATTGGAAAGAAGAGAGAAAAATTTATTAAAATTTTAATGAGGTCAAACGATGGCTACCAAATTGACGATTGTAGTTAAAATGTAAGTTGCTTGCCAATTGAGTAATCCTTATGAATTTGAAAGGTGGCGAGTGACTAAGCGATTAAATTGCTATATATATATTGTTTCGCGTAAAAGTCCCTCTTGAGACAAAGTCCCAACGAGGGGTGCTTTATTTATGGAGATTACAAGTTGCAAGAAGCAAAATGCCTCCAAGGAACACAAGCACACGAAATAATTCGAAAGTTTGACAACAAAATAAATGAATTGAAATTACATATTTCTCTGCTCGAGAGTTGATTGATTGGATCTCTTCCTTCTTTGCTCTTTCTTCTCTTTTATACTCCTTCGACAGTTTTCTCTTGGTAAAACCGCTTCGGTACTCCTTATCCCCCTGTAACCACCCACTTTCTCCATCATGGATGACTTGTCAAGAAACTACCGCCTTCAACTGTTGCCGTTACCTTCATTAGTTAACTGCTTGCAACCAGGATTTTCGGGTCTTGGAAAGTAATATAACTCCATATATAGATATAAAAGTCGATTGTGATTTTAACTTTTGGATTGCCCTACCCAATAAACATAAATAGCAGAAGGATTTTGACTATTCCTCTTAATAAGGTTCACAAGGTGGAACCTCAATTCTTAAAATGTAGTTGGTTGCAATATTGATGATTTGCACGAGAATAAGCCCATATTTATGTAGATTAAAAATTAAAAGTCAAAGTAAATAATCAATTGTAATCCGACATCTCATTCGATCACAACTTTTTAACCACACATTTCATCAGCTTTTATTAAGTAAATCTAAAATGCAGACCGTAATAAAGAAGAAATAAAAGTAGAACTAAAGTTCATTTTATTCTCTTGTTCAATTACGTTCAATTCTGAACATGAAACATTCATTTCTCGACTTCGATCAATCACTATAGAGAAGAGGTTGGCAGGGCCATAGACGAGGGACTACATATATATATATATATTTTCTTCTATGTATTAGTTCAGTGCAAAAAAAAAAAAAAAAAAGTCCTAATTCATGAAGTCAACGATTTTCTTTATCAACACGAAAGCAGTTTTGGACGTTGGATTTAACAAATGAGAAACGTGACCTTCTTCTTCAAAATCTAAAATTTCAATTTCACCCTTCCAATTGCTCTTCTTCACTGTCTCATAGTAATGCCACCCCCTTCCTCTCAAACCGTCCTCCCCTGAAGTGCAAAGTAGCACCTTATTACACTCCATTTTAGCCATCAAATCCATTTCCTCAACCGGGTTCCACCTCGGGTAATAAATTCCATTCAAATCCTAGCAAATGAAATCCAATAACTTGCTTGGTTCATCATAAACAAAGAATGGATGGACCAAAATTATACCCAACCACGGATTCGGACCCTGTCCACCGATATGCAATTTTACCCCACTTAATTGCCTCCCAACAATCCTAATAACACGGTGGAAGAGCATGTTATGGCGCCAATCTATATTCAATAGACACCGCAATTGCCTTAGCTTCCACTACCAGAGTATTGAGATAGTTATGGTATTGCGATGAGAATGCAGAGTCGTGAGTAAAACCGTCTCAAGGTTGGCGACGCAAGCTAAATATAAGTGCGGGTGAAAGGGTTGTTGTATATCGAACAAACCAAAAAAAAAAAGTTTAATCAACAGGAGCGTGCTTAAACACTATAAAATAAGGGTTGAAAATGTAGTATGTAACTACAAATGAAAAACCAAAAAATAAGAAGTGATTAAGAATAAGAAGAAGAAGATCAATTCGAGATAAGTAATTTTCACTATTTCCTTAAGACAAAATTGCCTCGCGATGGTGCTCACGATTTACGACACTTGTCTCGCAAAATACAACGAATTCAACTTGTGGTTTGAAGTGAACTTGTGGTAGAAGCACTTCAAACCACAAGTTATGGCGAACTTTCGACGGAGTTTCTCTCTACAAAGAAGAAAGCGGTTTTGAATGAATTTGGAAGTGATTTGTAAGAGTTTTTATGTAATACTCAATGCAAATATGGTATGGAATGCAAAAGGGACGTCCAATGGGTCTTATATATAGAGGATGAGGGGTTGTGAATGAAATGACGTGCCCCAAATTCAGCAACTCTTGCCAAAGGTCGCACTATTCACTATTGCTAGCATATCGTCATCTCCTCACTCGAGCGATAAAAACATTGAATTTTTCGCTAGCCTATCGCTCGAGCGATAGCCCAGCCATAAGCTAGTAACAACATTAGTTAATTTTCCAGATAACTTTCTTTATTTTGTTCCCAACTTTGGATCTCAATTTCTCATTCATTTGGAATTGGTTTTGAGATTTCAAATATACCACAACGATCTACTCGACGAGTAGAACCAGTTTTTCTATTTAATTTTGTAATTTGACAATCAGATCAAGTCCGAATATTTGGCCGGAGATGACACGGAAGTTTTTTTTTCCAATTTTTTTTGTTTGACACTTAACCAACTTTTCAATCTTCTAAATCAATTTCCAACAATCCCCCACATAAGTGAAAATTCGAACATGTATATGTAATGTGAAATTATGATGCATTGTAGAGAGTGTGTGGAAAAACGCTACATCAAGTAAGGTATCTTCCGGCTTTGAACCTCCCTTAGTGAAGTACTATTGGACTTACTTGGCTAATTGATGAACGTGATGTCTTGAAACATTCAGCCATTAGTGTTAATAAAGACAACAGTACTCACACATATGTCTTCCTAATCCGTTCATAGTTCTCATGACTTGGTNTTGAACCTCCCTTAGTGAAATACTATCGGACTTACTTGGCTAATTGATGAACATGATGTCTTGAACCATTCAGCCGTTAGTGTAAGCCAAGACAACAATACTCACATATATGTCTTTAATAATCCGTTCATAATTCTCATGACTATGTTCATTTGGCCCTGAACCACCATTGAGTTTTATAAGTGTTTAGAGAATTGTAATCTCGAGCAATTCTAATTGAAGCAACCACACTTCACACTTTTATAGGTGACCCCCTATTAAGAATATTTTACCATACTCTACTTGACTTAATAATCAAGATATATTATTCATTAAAAGTGTATCTTAACATTTAATCATTCTACAAAAATCACTTTTAATTTCATAGGAATGAGTTAGGGAATAATTTCCTAAGTGTTTAATTGAATCTTCATAACTTAATTGTCCATTTGAACCAAAATCTTGTGATCTCCAGTCAACAAGGTAGGGTTACCATTATAAAGACCTTTACGTAGTTGGCTTTAATCTCATTCATTTCGATAGACAACGTATTTGATCTCTAGACAAACCTTTCGTAAGTGAATCTGCAATGTTTTCCTTTGACTTCACATAATCTATGAAAATGATGCCATTAGAGATTAGTTGCTTCATGATATTATGTTTGTGACGTATATGTCTAGACTTACCATTATACATGCTGTTTTGAGCCCTTCCAATAGTCGATTGACTATCACAATGTATACTAATCACAGGAACCGATTTGTGTCAACATGGAATATCTTCTAAAAAATTACGAAGCCATTTAGCCTCTTCTCTAGCTTTATCCAAAGCAATAAACTCTGATTTTATTGTTGATCGAGCTATACACGTTTACTTTGTCGATTTCCATCATACAGCAGTTCTACCAATGATAAATACATAACCACTAGTAGACTTGAAATCCTTTATGTCGAATATCTAATTCGCATCACAATATCCTTCCAATACCACATGATATTTTATGAAATGTAATCCATAGGTTAATGTATACTTCAAATACCTAAAAACCCTTGTTAAAGCCTTCTAATGATCATGGCTTGGATTACTTGTGAATTTACTAAGTTTATTTACAGCATATGCTATATTCAGTCGAGTACAGTTCGTAATATACATTAGACTGTCTATAACTTGTGAATATTTTAGTTGTGACACACATTCACCCATATTTTTAACTAAGTGTAAACTTGAGTCAATAGGTATTTTCGTAAGACTTCCCTTAAGTATATTATACTTCTTCAGTACATTCTCAATGTAATGAGATTGGGAAAG